>JADBJO010004044.1:185000-190000 GCA_016801955.1 Conus betulinus | reverse complement strand
GGGTAAGTTTTCACAGAAGGTGTGTTTTAAAGGGTTGTTGTATGAATGATTTTTATTTTTTAAATAATAGCTTGTGAGTTGACCTCAACGCAGTGTCAGTCCTGACGTGGCCCTTTGCGGTCGGCTGGGCTATATAAGCAGCATTACCCTTATCTTACCGTACTTTCCTACGCTCCTAACCAGCCTACCCACCCCAAGGCCTGGACAGGCCAAGGGACGTAACTGCTAACATCCCACCTTCGTCGTCCCTCTGTCGGAGCTGTCTGATGCGGAGGTTGCTGAACACCAGACTGACGCCGTTGGCGGTGGTTCTGTTGGGGTCGGACAACAGCGAGGGCAGCAGGGTGAGCAGGGTGTAGTCCCACACGTCGCTGGTTTGACTCACCTGACGACAGATTGGTCGTTTCAAAGCGAGGCGACTGAAGGCGGAAATTGAAGCACATTTTGAAAAAAGATCGTATTAATTCCTGCAAGACAATAGAGATAAAGAAAGTACAGGACAGTACACGTTGCATTTTGATCTCTTGGACCTTCTTCAGGCAAAAACCCCCCAAGATTTAAGGCAATGAAAACGAAGAACGAGCAACCACTTATCTTCTCATATTCGGCGCAAAAATGGCTGTTGAATAGTCGTGTGATTCATCAAAATATTGATTGTGATAGTTTAAATGTTTCAGTGTTTTCAAAAAGATTGATTGACACTGTATTTTCATGACACTGTATATTTTTCGATTTCTGGGTATGCATTGCTTTGTGTTTCCTTATTCTTCATTATTGTAATTGAAGTTCATTCTTTTTTGTGAGGGCGGGATGAAAAAAAAAACTGTGAAGCTTATGCTTTAACCCTCAATAAAGATAATTTTGACTTGACAGGAACGACAAGAAGTCAGCATTTTCTTTTTTAATCGCAGTTTGGTTTCTTTGTTTCTGTGAAATGTGCTGTCATGTGAGAATTTATTTTTTAAAAAACTATTCAGTTCAGCAATGATGTACCGGTTGTCCAATGTGAATGCTCCTCTTCTATTTTTTTTTTTTTTTTAATTTCTCCTTCTCTTCCTTTTTTCCCCTTCATCTTCTATTTTTCTTCTTCATTTCTACTAATATTCTTACCATTATAATCATAATAACTGTTGTTAGAACTTCATAACTTTTACAACTATAATTTCGCTAGTATTATTGATATCATCTTGACACATTACTGTTTCGCTGACATTCCAACGTACTATTTCTCCAGCTTCCCTATATCATCATTATAATCATCGTATGGTTATAACCATGTTGATCATTATTATCATAACTACCAATATATTCATTAGACTCCCTCTTTTCCATAATCTGTATTCTCTTCTCCTCTTTGTTCTCCTATCCCCCTCGTTGTCCTCATTCCTCTTCCTCTCTCTTCTCTAGTTACTATCATTAGTGCTATTAGTATCATTATTATCATTATTGCTGTTAATATGATTTTCATCACCATTATGTTTATCACTTTACTATTACTACTATTACCGTTGCTATTGTTGTTGGTATTATCATTACTATAAGTTTTGTTATTATTACTATTACCATTTTAATAGCATTATTATTATTATTATTGTTATTATTATCATTATCATCTGCCTTATTATTAGTATTACTATCATGATCATCATGATGATGACGATCATCATCATGGTCATGATCATCATCAATACCATTATAATCAGCAGCAGCATCAACACTTACACTGTTGCCACCACACCCACGCTGTTCGACTATCCTCTAACCCTTCTCCTTTCTCCCCATTTCTATGTATAGCCGCTATCAATACCACAACTACTACCGTCATATCATCACCAAAATGTGGTAGTAACCCGCTCTGTATTTTTCAAACATTTTTATCATCATCATTATCATCATTGTTACTATTACTGGTATCATCATTATCATGATCATCATTGTTAGCTCCCTTGATCCCCTTCCCTACGGCCTCGTTTTCATTCAACGCCCATCTTGCGCACAGTATGAGAAGATAAGTGATTGCTCTTTCTTAATTTTCATTGTTCTGAATTTTCTTTCTCTTTTTTTTTTTTCCATCTTGCCTGAAGGAGACCTAACAGGTCAAAACGCGTCGTGTTTTGTCTTGGAATTTCTTTGTCCTTGTTTTTTTGAGGACTCATTGAGAATTCTTCTTAAAATTTGTTTCAGTTTCCGCCTGCAGTCACCCTCACTTTGAAACTAGCCCTGCCCTCATGTTGACCTTAGTTTCCGTCTTCTCTCTATGCCCATAGTGAAGTTTGTCTTTAGATCGCTGGTACAGGGAATTATTTGGGTGGACGGACGTGGTGGCGCATTCCCGCGGGAGAGCTCACTCAAGTTGGCTCCGCGACTAAGTAACTACTGTCGTCAGTAGTGGGCTTACGACTGCAAAAGTGACTCGTCAGCACTGCTGCGTCTCCGCTGCTGGGTTGCCTCATGACGACTTGACACTGACCGCTCCCTGGCAGACTGGCGGATCTTGAGCTGCGGCGGGACAAGCCAGGCTGTGGCCTACGTCCTCAAAGCCGATAACCCATCACCACCTACGTCCTCAAAGCCGATAACTCATCACCACCTACGTCCTTAAAGCCGATAACCCATCACACCACCTACGTCCTTAAAGCCGATAACCCATCACCGGTGACCTACGTGCTCAAGGCCGATGACTAATCACCACCTACGTCCTCAAAGCCGATAACCCCATCACCACATACATCCCCAAAGCCGATAACCTATCATTACCTACGTCCTCAAAGCCGATAACCCATCACCACCTACGTCCTCAAAGCCCATCACCCACAGGTATCCTCAAAGGCATAACCATCACATAATACGTCCTCAAAGTCCATCACCACGTATGTCCTCAAAGACCATCACCACATGCATCCTCAAAGCCAGTAACCCATCACATAATACGACCTTAAAGCCCATCACCACGTACATCCTCAAAGCCAATAACCCATCACACAACACGTCCTCAAGGCCCATTACCACATACATCCTCAGAGCCAATAGCCCATTACATAACACGTCCTAAAAGCCCATCACCACCTACATCCTCAAAGCCCATCACCATTTACATCCTCAAAGCCCCAACACCTACGTCCTCAAAGCCCATCACCACACACATCCTCAAAGCCCATCACCACCTACGTACTCAAAAGCAATCACCACACACATCCTCAAAGCCCATCACCACATATGTCCCCAAAGCCCATCAACACCTACGTCCTCAAAGCCCATCACCACACACATCCTCAAAGCCCATCACCACATGCATCCTCAAAGCCCATCACCACATGCATCCTCAAAGCCCATCACCACCTACGTCCTCAAAACCCATCACCATATACATCCTCAAAGCCCATCACCACATACATCCTCAAAGCCCATCACCACATACATCCTTAAAGCCCATCACCACATACGTCCTTAAAGCCCATCACCACATACGTCCTCGAAGCCCATCACCACATACGTCCTCAAAACCCCTCACCACATACATCCTCAAAGCCCATCACCATATGCATCCTCAAAGCCCATCACCATACACATCCTCAAAGCCCATCACCACACACATCCTCAATCCTCAAAGCCCATCATACGTCCTCAAAGCCCATCACCACCTACGTCCTCAAAGCCCATCACCACATACATCCTCAAAGCCCCTCACCACATACATACATCCTCAACCCCCCCTCACCACATACATCCTCAAAGCCCATCACCACCTACGTCCTCAAAACCCATCACCACATACATCCTCAAAGCCCATCATCACCACCTACGTCCTCAAAGCCGATGCCTTCCTCAGATCCCTCCTCCAGCATGCGGCGCAGGCTGAGGTTGGTGTTGTACTGGTCCCTCACTCTGGCGTGGCCCAGAGAGGCCACCGTCACCGTCAGCAGGAACAGCGCCCACAGCAGCGACTCGCGCAGGATCAGGCGGGCACGGGCGTCCTGCTCCAGTCGCAGCTTGATGTCTTTGGCCTGAAACGAACGCCCGCAAAATGAAGAGTTAAACGAATGAAATGAAGAGAACAGCACGCCATTAAAATTGAGAGAGAAAGAATGTGAATTTCGATTTCACAATGATAGAGTTACATGCCCAAAATTATGGTGGTGACGTCATCTGATCGTTTACCACAATTGCAGACTCAAGTCACAGGGAACAAACGAAGAAACATTTTACTAAAACGATGTTCCAAAACTGTTCAAAGTTAACCGCTGATGGTACATGCGTACAACGAGAACGGAAAAAAAAAAAAGAAAGAACGCGAACCTTTCCTGGTGGCTCTCTCCATCTAGAACATATCAAACAGATCACACACCAAATTAACGCTACTTTTGGCACCGGTTCCCCTAGCACATGTGCAAAAGTAAGGCTCGCAGAACAACCAAGGAAATGTCCCCCAAGACGTCCTTTTTTCTTTTTTTTTTTTTTCTTTCTTTTTTTTTCTCCCTGTTTCTTCGTTTGGTCTGTGGTCTGTGTGCTCTGTGTCAGTACCCGTGATAGGCGAATTCGTACAGTAAGCAGAATGACTTCTGAGTTTTTGAACAAAAGTTTTTTTTTCGCCATTTTTTTATTCATGGTTCATTTACCACTACCTCATCTTAGATTTCCTTTCGAAATAAAACTACTCGAGTCCTCACCCACTCCCACCCCACCCACCCCCCCAACTCCCTTCCAGCTGACGTAGTGACTGGTATACAATTACACTGCTTAAAACAACAACAACAACAACAACAACAAAAACAACAAAACAACAACAAGAACAAAACTATTTCAAGGAGATATGACTATTGATCGTAGATTGGAGTAAAGCAGAACAACAAACTAAAATGACAGCTATCCATAATTTTTGAGAAAAGAAAATTCTCTTGGACTTCTGGCGCTTAAAAAGAAAGCAACAACACTTACTTGGTTGGCATGGAAGGGGAGCGGCTTATCAACAGAAAGAAGCTGGACGACAGAAAATCCCCCCC
>JADBJO010004044.1:170000-180000 GCA_016801955.1 Conus betulinus | reverse complement strand
GTTTTGTGTCAGTCTTGGCTCTCCTTTTGCGGTCTGATTTCACCGGCTTTCCTTTCGTTGCTGGTGGGTGAGGTCGACTGGAAGATCCACCTGCTGCACTGGAGGGGGATTCTCCACTGGCAGGTCTGTACCTGTGGCTGGAGCGTCTTCGTAATAGCTGGAGGTGTCGCATCGTCTGTTCATGACCAGGGAGTGAAGAACAAAACCAACATGCCTTCGGGGAACTGCTCTGGCAGCCATCTGGGGGCCTATCCTCTGGCTGGCTGGTTTTCTGATGATCTCTGTCCTTGTTGTCCAGGAGAAGCTGACTCTGACCTTGTCTTTTTGCTTTGAGTCTGTCCAAGTAAGACAGCTTTCGGGAAACTATCCTCAACCATGGGTTCTTTCCAGTCTCCACCCCCTGCTTGGAAAATGTCAAACATCGTGACAGAGCCTCTCCCGGGTTGCTTCCGTTCATGCAGTGTCTCTTGCCGATCTCTTTTGTGACGAGTTTTTGTTTGGGTGCTGTCCCTTGCAGTTCCTCGCCATGAACTCGTTTCTTTTGGACTGTCCCTTGCATTTCTCCCTCTTGCTGTGCTCGATTCCCAGCTTTCTGTTTCAGTCTGTCCAAATAGGAAGTGCGAGGAGCGGACCACTTCGCAGTCCCTGTCACACATGATCCCCTCCCGTGATTCGGCAGGACAGGTCTGTGGCATGGAGTCTCGTTTTCCAGGCTGCCTTCTTGGGTTCTTTCTGCCCGTTCCTCCATCAGTCTGCCAAGGTTTTGCCTGAGGAAGATGACGGCTTTCTGAAACCAAGGGGTCTCCGTGATGATGCTGAACTGTGCGCTCATTCTCGAGGACGTAGGGTGTCTTGCTCTTCTGCTCCAGTTGGACCGACGCGTTGTGTTTTCTGTGTCCGATTCCAGGGCTGAATTGTTGGCATCTACAACAGGTCTGGTGAGACGGTGTTTGGGACTACTTTGAACAGCTGCTTTCTGAAAATGTAAATCGTCAGCACACATCTGCTGGTGCGTGTGTGCACTGGGAAGGCGAGAAGGATGCAACGAAGCAGACACACACAGCTCCAGCCTTCTCTCAGTCTGCGGAGCACTGTCCTCTGTGTAAAGACCACCAGATGTCTTCTGCTCCGAGTCGTCACTACAAGCAGACACGTTTCTGTTCTGGTTTGTTGAACCTGGCCCAGCTTGGGACGCAGGCGGATTTTTCCCTGCAGCTGCAGGGGTAGGAAGCGATGGTAGCACCACGCTGCTTGACTCAGACCCGGCAGAATAGTAGGTACTTGAATCATCCCGAGCGCCGGAAGTAGAGCCCGATGTTGCTTTAGATTTCCGTCCGAAGGAAAACGTTGACAACAAGTTGAGTCTTGAGGTTTGATCACTGTCACTGCTACTGCTGCTGTGCTGTACTCCAGTTCAGTGCTACCCGATTCGGTTTCGGCACTGTCTCCCTCATGATGACTTCCCTGTAGGTAGTGAGCCAGATCATGATGGCGATGGTGGTTGTTGTGGTGGTGGTGGTGGTGGTGGTGATGGTAGTGGTGTCGATGGAAGTGACCATCAGCAGATAAGCCAAAGAAGAATTCAGGATCGATGGTGGACTCAGACAGACTCCCCAGGGTTGAGTCCGGATGGCCTAAGTCCACGTGAGGGGCGTCGTGGGGCTTGGCAGCCTCCTCCAGCGCCCCCAGCTTGGACTGATCCAGGGTGTAGCAGGGGTACTTCCTGGTGACGGGTCTGCTGCTTGTGCGGGAGAAGAGCTGCACCAGGAGGACGTTGATGGGGAAGACGACCAGCGAGCCCTGCACGCCGATCACCAGCGACTGCAGGCTCAGCCTCAGGGGACCGGTGCTCCTCTGCACAGGAACACAGATCACCACGGTGATAGTTCCACCATCACATGACGATGTCAGCGATGACGACGACGACGACGACGACGACGACGACGACGATGATGATGATGATGATGATGATGATGATGATGATGATGATGATGATGATGATGATGATGAAGGAGAATAAACCGATGACGATCATACGACAGCAATGGTGATGTAATGTGGTTACGTTTGCCTGCCCAATGGCAATGTTGCTTGCTCAGTGATGATTAATATGGTGGATACGTGTGCTTTGCCCAATGGCGATGTTGCTTGCTCAGTGATGATTAATATGGTGGATACGTGTGCTTTGCCCAATGGCGATGTTGCTTGCTCAGTGATGATTAATATGGATACGTGTGCTTGCTCAATGGTGATGTTGCTTGCTCAGTTATGATTAATATGGATACGTGTGCTTGCTCAATGGTGATGTTGCTTGCTCAGTGATGATTAATATGGATACGTGTGCTTTGCCCAATGGGTGATGTTGCTTGCTCAATGGTGAGTAATATGGATACGTCTGCTTGCTCAATGGTGGTTAATAGGGATACGTGTGCTTGCTCAACGGTGATGTTGCTTGCTCAATGGTGTTTAACATGGACACGTGTGCTTACTCAATGGCGATGTCGCTTGCTCAGTGGTGATTAATATGGATACGTGTGCTTGCTTAATGAGAATGTTGTTTGCTCAACGGTGATCAATATGGATACGTGTGCTTGCTCGACGATGATGTTGCTTTGCTCAATGGTGATGAAATAAGGTTACGTGTGCTTGCTCAATGGTGATGTGACAAGGTGACGTGTGCTAGCTCAACTGCGATGCATTTGGTTGCGTGCGCTTTCCTCGCTGACAGTACAGTCGTGAACCCTCGTTCTTTTGCCCCTTGACCAATCAAACGCTTGTTTTGAATCCTTCCTTCAACCTACACCCACCTCCAGTCCTTCTCCTCCGTCACTTTGCTTCCTTTCCGCCCACTCAACTCTTACAGTCACATACAGTGCCGTCTTCTTCAAACGCCTTTTTGGTCACTCTCATTTCTCTGACTCTCTCTATGCGTTTTGCTCTCTTACATCATTTCAATCTGTGTTAGTTGCCTTATATCAGTGTGCCTCCTGTTCGCTCTTTCGTAGGAAGCCTTTTTAGAACATCCTATTCTCTTGTGTTTGACCTTATTCCTTTTATAACCGTATTCTTTACCATGCAATTTTTTGCTGACTACATTTTTTTTTGTCGCCTATCTCTTCCTGGTGCCATTTTTGCAAAGACTTCTTTAGTTCATTATAGTGTATCCTATTTTTGACTGACATATGTAAATAAGTGAGTGTGTCTTAATCAGTCTTGTTATGATGGCTGCTGTGGTAAAGTCTTCTTATAATGACTGCTGTGGTCAAGTCTTCTTATAATAACTGCTGTGGTAAAGTCTTCCTATAATAGCTGCTGTGGTAAAGTCTTGTTATGAAGACTGCTGTGGTCAAGTCTTCTTATAGTAACTGATGTGGTAAAGTCTTGTTATGAAGACTGCTGTGGTAAAGTCTTCCTATAATAACTGCTGTGGTAAAGTCTTGTTATGAAGACTGCTGTGGTCAAGTCTTCTTATAGTAACTGCTGTGGTAAAGTCTTGTTATGATGACTTCTGCTATGGTAAGTCTTGTAATGATGACTGTTGTGGTAAAGTCTTGTTATGAAGACTGCTGTGGTAAAGTCTTACGATAACTGATGTGGTAAGTCTTGTTACGTAAAGTCTTCTTATGATGACTGCTGTGGTAAAGTCTTCTTATGATAACTGCTGTGGTAAAGTCTTCTTATGATGACTGCTGTGGTAAAGTCTTCTTATGATAACTGCTGTGGTAAAGTCTCCTTACGATGACTGATGTGTGGTAAAGTCTTGTTATGAAGACTGCTGTGGTAAAGTCTTATGGTGACCACACCCCAGGTATGTGTGTTCCCTGGACTGATGGGGACTGGCTGCTACTGTTGTTTGAGGGTCAGGGGTTCGTAGTCGTGTCTACTACCCCCTTCTCCACCGTGTGACGGTGTGGAGAGGTCGGCCTGAGTGCCGACAATCTACCCTACCTGCCACTGCGCCCGGGACCGACTACCCGCTGAGCCAGTTGGGCTGGAGACGCCGCTGCTGCCAAGCCAGAGCGCCGCTCCCGAGTTTTGAACCAGCGACCTGTTGGCGAGGCCGTCGCTGCGTTCTGTGCTTTTGTGTGTGTGTGTGAGCCACAGCTCCTGTGTGACACTGTCACCCTGTCGCCGGCAGAGACGCCGTGAGTGCTAGTGGTTTTTTCTTTTTTCTTTGAGCCACAGCTCTGACGTTCTGCAAGTTCCGTGTCAGACTTGACGCTGTAGACGTTGTCGTCTTCATCTTCATCGTCTTGTCGTCTTCGTCCTCTTCAACGTTTCTTCATCGTCGTCGCCGCCTTCATCGTCGTTGGAACCAGCAGCGACAGTAGATAGTGAATTAAATATAGATATATTTTGTGTCGTGCGCCCTGTTTGGCGTATTTGAAATATTAGTATATACATATAGTTTGTGTGTACGCCTTGTGGTTGGCGACTATTTATGATTTTGCATTTATTATATATGTTTGTCTGATGGCTCAGGCAGCATAAAACAGAAAAAGTGTTGCCTGGCTGTCAATGTTCGGGTGAGTGGGTGTGTGTATGTGATTTGGAAAAGTCGTGCATGCATCCACAATTTCTGTGTGTGAGACAGTCAGATACCCGCAGACACCACTCATTCCATCCGTAACAGTAAATCTTTTTTTTTCTACGTTAAAGGGCACTTTTACGACAAAGACCTTGATCTTGAATTGTAACTCTAACAATTTTTTTTTTTCTGTTGTTCTAAATCTTTTTTTTCCCCCCATTTTCCTTTTCCTGTTTCACATTTCTTGTTCTCGCCTTCTGTCATGAGGATGACGAATGACAAATGAAGCGATCCACCAGTCTCCACGTCCTACCTGTTCGGCGGGGTCATCGGAAGGTATTCCGTAGAACATCAGACTGCTGAGCATCGTGGTCATCAGGATGCACAGCGCACACGTCAAACGTTGCACACGTGTGAAGACACTGGAAGCATGGAATAGCAACTGGAAGATATGAAGACACTGGAAGCATGGAACAGCAATTGAAAGATATATAAAGGCTCAGGAATCATCATGAAGTAGCAATGGAAAGGTATGAAGGCTCTCTGGAGTCAGAGAATAGCAATGGAAAGATATGAAGACACTGAAGACATGGAATAGCAATGGAAAGATATGAAGGCTCTGAAAACATGGAATAGCAATTGAAAGATATGAAGGCTCTGGAATCATGGAATAGCAATTGAAAGAAATGAAGGCTCTGGAATAATGGAATGGCAATGGAAAGGTCTGAAGGCTCTGGAGTCATGGAATGGCAATTGAAGGATATAAAGGTTTAGAATCATGGAATGGCACTGGAAAGGTTTGAAGGCCCTGGAATCATGGAATGGCAATTGAAAGGTTTGAAAGCCCTGGAATCATGGAATGGCGATTGAAAGATTTGAAGGCTCTGGAATCATGGAATGGCAACTGAAAGATATGAAGGCTCTGGAATCATGGAATGGCAATTGAAAGATATAAAGGTTTAGAATCATGGAATGGCAATTGAAAGGTTTGAAGGCCCTGGAATCATGGAATGGCAATACTGAAGGCTCTGGAATCATGGAATGGCAATTGAAAGTTTTGAAGGCTCTGAAATCATGGAATGGCAATACTGAAGGCTCTGGAATCATGGAATGGCAATTGAAAGGTTTGAAGGCTCTGAAATCATGGAATAGTAATTGAAAAATATGAAGACTCTGGAAGCATGGAATAGCAAACTAAAAGATATGAAGGCTCTGGAATCATGGAATAGCAACTGAAAGGTATAAAGGCTCTGGAATCATGGAATAGCAGTTGAAAGGTTTGAAGGCTCTGCAATCATGGAATGGAACGGAAAGATATGAACACACTGGAAGCATGGAATAGCAACTGAAAGATATGAACACACTGGAAGCATGGAATAGCAACTGAAATATATGAGACAATGGAACCATGTAATAGCAGCTGAAAGGTTTGAAAGCTCTGGAATCATGGAATAGCAATGAAAGTTTGACGACACTGGAAACATGGAATAACAACGGAAACATGAGAAGACACTGGAAGCCTGACTCCTGAAATAGAGTTACTGTACAATGAAAGTGGACCATAGTGTGATCCTTGGGAATTTCCGCAGTGAACTGGCAAAAAGATGAGACTTTTCATGCACTCTTAAAAACGAAGCATCTTCTGTTTCTCTCGCAAGACAGACAATACACATCCCCGAGATCTTAGAGCTTTAACACATTCGTCTGTTTTCCCCCATAGTAAGACTATGATCAGCATTGTCAAGAGCCTTGGTAAGGTCAACAAACGCTGCTCCCATAAGCAGCTCAATATTGATCTTTACATGCCACTGTTTGACCCGACAGACAGACTTTACATGCCACTGTTTGAGCCGACAGACAGACAGACTTTACATGCCACTGTTTGACCCGACAGACAGACAGACAGACTTTACATGCCACTGTTTGAGAGCCAGACAGACAGACTTTACATGCCACTGTTTGACCCGACAGACAGACAGACAGACTTTACATGCCACTGTTTGAGCCGACAGACAGACAGACTTTACATGCTCTGTTTGGCCAGACAGACAGACAGACTTTACATGCTCTGTTTGGGCCAGACAGACAGACAGACTTTACATGCCACTGTTTGACCGGACAGTCAGAAAAGACAGACAGACAGACAGACAGACAGACAAGACAGACAGACAAGACAGACAGACAAGCCAGACAGACAAGACAGACAAGACAGACAGACAAGACAGACAGGCAAACAAGACAGACAAGGCAGACTGACAGACAGACGGACAGACAAGGCAGACTGTCAGACAGACAGACAGACAAACAAGGCAGACAGACAAAACAGACAGACTTTACATGCCACTGTTTGACCAGACAGGCAGACAGACTTTACATGCCACTGTTTGACCAGACAGGCAGACAGACTTTACATGCCACTTTTTTGACCAGACAGACAGGCAAAGTTTGCATGCCACTGTTTGACCAGACAGACAGACAAGACAGACGGACAAATAGACAGACAAGACAGACAAACAGACTAATAGACAAGACAGACATACAGACAGACAAGACAGACAAACAGACTGATAGAGGACAGACAGACAGACAAGACAGACAAACAGACTGATAGAGAGGACAGACAGACAAGACAGACAGACAAGACAAACAGACAAGACAGACCAACAGACAAGACAGACAGACAAAACAGACAAGACAGACAGACAGACACAGACCAACTCCAGGAACATTGACCAACCTGTAGGGCGGCTTGAGCATGATGCTGAGCCAGATGTGGTTGTTGCGGAAGCTGTGGCTGGTCTTCAGCACGGTCTGGTACAGGCGCTGCTCGTGCATGGTCTCCGGGTTGAGGGCCGGCACCTCCACGCACAGGTCCCCGGTGCCGTGCTCCACGCTGATCCAGTCGTTGTACAGGCAGTGCCAGCTGCGGCCGCTGTTGATGTCCTGCACCAGCAGCTCCTTCAGGAACCTGCAGGGCGAGGCAAAAGAGGTCTGGGGTGAGTCACGGGGACGTTAGGTAAGGTAAGGGAAGGGAAGGGAAGGGAAGGTGATGCTGCTTATAGCCCAGCCGACTGCAAAAGGGGGCATACCAGGGCTGTCACAACGTTCAAGTCAACTCACCAATATATATATATATATATATATATATATATATATATATATATATATATATATATATATGTGTGTGTGTGTGTGTGTGTGTGTGTGTGTGTGTGTGTGTGTGTGTGTGTTGTTGTTGTTGTTGTTGTTGTTGTTGTTGTTTAATGAGGGAAAAGAATAAGCACAAGTCAGTGGCTTTTTTTTTCATCCAGCCCTCAAACAATAAATTCGTGGAAGAAATCATTGCATGGAACTGCATAGAAACTCATAACAATAATGAATACATAGCAATTTAGAATAAGAGAATGCACAATATAACCAGAGGAAGAGAGTGTGGGAGAGAGGGAGGATGGAGAGCGACACAAAGAGAGAGAGAGAGGTGGGGACTTGGAGACACAGAATAAAGAGACGGAGTCTCTGACACAAGGAGAGACAGAAGAAGAGAAGCAAGAAGAAGAAGACGAAGACGAAGACGACGAAGAAGAGGAGGAGGAGGAGAAGCATATCAAAAATTGGCACATCAAAAACGATAAACTACAATGAAAGGAGTCGTAAAAGATTAAGTCATGCAATGATTAAAAAAAAAAAAAAAAAGCTGAAAGACACCAGACATGCCCAACTCAGCAGCAAACAATTCCATACACGTCCCCCCCCCCCCCCCCCCCCCCCCTTACCATTCCCCTCTCCAACTTCAAGAACGACAAGAGAAAGAAGAAGGAGATCAACACATGATGACAAAATGAGAGCGCCCCCCCCCCCTTCCTGATTCCCTTAACCACCCCCTTCGAATTTTTGCCAAGTCATTGTTACAATACTGATGGCGGAATTGTTAGTCTGCACTTATTTTCTTCCCACTATTAAACTGTTCAACACACACACACACACACACACACACACACACACACACACACGTATATGCACGCACACACACACACACACACAGATATATATATATATATGTTAAAATAGTATGGTAAAAGGAAGTTTTAAAAATCATCAACAGATCTGTTTCGAGCGCTGGCTCTCCTCAGGATGGTGTTGGGTCGCCTACTGCCGGTGTTATTATATGGCCTAATGTTACTGTTTGCACGTGCGGATTGGCTGCACGTGTTGTTTCGGTTTTTCAGGTTGTTTACAGTTCAGGGTGCGTTTGCTGACAACGATTTCCATTTGTGCCTGCAGTTGTTTACTATTTCTACTTTAGTATATTTAGGTTGCTAAGTATGGTTTGCATAGTATTAACCATTTTTCTGTTGAACATAGGTTGCATCTTTTTGAAATGTTATTGTATGGTGATGCCCTTTTTATGATTTTCCAGGATATGTTATAGTTTATTTTTTTGTCTTTAAGTCTCCAAATATATTTGCTCAGTTCTGTTTGGTTTTTGTATTTTACTTTGTTGAATGACTGTTTATGGTCTGCATATCTGGTTTTGAAGTGATTTTCAGTGATCCCTATGTATGTTTCTTTTTTCATTTTCTGATGTCACAGTGGCTTGGTATACAATGTTGTTATAGAGGCATTTGTTGCTTAAGGGACACTGTTCTTTTGTAGTACAATTGCAGGATTTTCCTTTCTTCACCCTTCTTTGCTGTGTTGCTTTTCATTTTGTTGGATGAATCAATTATATTTTTAAGGTTAGGCATGCATGAATATCTCTCTCTCTCTCTCTCTCTCTCTCTCTCTCTCTCTCTCTATATATATATATATATATATATATATATATATATATAGAGAGAGAGAGGAGAGAGAGAGAGAGAGAGAGAGAGAGAGATTGAGACAGGGAACAGTAAACAATAAACAAGTAGGGTAACTCTTGCTCCCATAAGAAAACCTAACACAGAGTAACTTTCCTTCAAGACTGGCACAGCCTAGGGGCAGGCAATACAAACAGATCTGCCTTCAAGAGGGATTACGATGGTTCCCTCATGCAGCTAGTGAAGAGTTTTCATATTTATGATATATTTTCTAATTTTATGTTCCCATTTTCTTCATCTTTAACCCCCACCCCCACCCCCCGCCTAAGTTCAAATCTTTTCCAAGTCATTACCGTGATGACTGAGGGGTTGTTGGGCTGCGCTTGATTTTCCCCCCACTGTTAGATTGTTCGTCTTTGTATTTGTCTGACTTTATTCAAGTTTAAAAAGCTGTGCCAGTCTTGAATAAAAATTACTATGTGTGAGGTTTCTTTATGGGAGCAAGAGTTACCCTACTTGTTTATTTTTTTTTCTAAGTTGGTATTTTCGCCAGACATAATTATGTACAAAATACAGCTAAAAATCGTACGGGGTAAGCAGGTCATGATATTCGCCAACAACCTTGACCCCCACCCCCACCCCCACCCCCAGGCACTAACAGTTCCAGACAAGACAG
>JADBJO010004044.1:160000-165000 GCA_016801955.1 Conus betulinus | reverse complement strand
CTCGACTTCCAAATCAACTTGCAATCCTGCACTACTTTGGCACCCCCTGCCGTGTTAACCTTGGGTACAGGCAGGCGTAGCGCATTCCATTAAGACGTCAAGGGACACTACTTCACCCCGGTAGATGCCATTGTGTGATGGCCATTTGGACGCGACACAACCGAACCTCTATGGAAGCATCCCCAAGGGTGCACTAGCCCCCGTTTCATGACTGCAGAGCCCACCGGCAAAAGACGCCACCAACCCCAAGCAAACTGCATCGCGCATTCTGCAGCCCCAACTCGCAGCTGTTTTGCTGAGAGGTGAAACCAGCACAACTCCAGACACAGCTAAGCTTTCGCCACACGATCTTACTCGCATACCCCTCTGAAGATGACCCCCCAGGTCTGCAGTCTTTCCCACTGTCAACAGGACTTTCCCTGCAGTCAGTGGGTCTCTCCTCACCGCCACTGGTCAGGAACAAGTCCAGAGTCAGGCAGAAAGAAAGAAACAAACAAAAAAAGACACACCCAAAGCTACCAGTGGAACTCGGTGGAGAAGTACTGTTCTGCACTGCCGAACCACCTAGCCAGGAGCAGTCCTGTTCCACCGTTGGAAACCTGCGCTGTGGGTTGATACAGAGTGCAGGCCAGCAACAGTCTATCAAGCTCTTTCGCTCACATGTCTGTATGTCTGTAACATCTGGCTAAGACGACACAGTAATTCTAAGCCACCAAATATAAACATGGCGGTTGAGCATGCCCAGGGAAGAGACATCACTGTGGCACCTGTCCTCACTATTCTGCTGATGCGCATATCAGAAGTGCCTGTCTGCCTGTCTCTGATCTTCAATATATACCACCCTCACCTCGCATCCGACAACGGTCCAGCTAGAATCCGAATTGTTCCATGTGGACGTCAGCTCGTACCTGAAGAGGTACATATGTAATGAATGTCAGTGATCTTCTTCTTCTTCTTCTTCTTCTCTCTCTCTCTCCTTTTCTCTCTCTGTCACACTCGACCACTCAGACACAGGCACAGACACACGCACACACACCTACACACACAGGTGCACACACACACACACACACACACACACACACACACACACACATACATACATACATACACACACGCGCGCGCGCGCGCGCGCAGCACAATTACACACTCACATAATTATAACCTCTCTCTCTTCTTCACACACACACCACACACACACACACACACACACACACCACACACACACACACCACACACACCACTCACTCACATACACCACACACACACACAAAGTCCGCGTGTGCGCGCGACACACACACACACACACACACACACACACACACACAACACACACACACACACACAAACGCACGCACGCCCACGCCCACATACAAGCGCACACACATATACCCACGCATGCACGTGCGCACACGCGCTCACACACATTTTTTTTTTCTCTCCCCCTGTAACATTCACTTCATTCTCTCCTCTCTCTCTCCGCTCTCTCTCTCTCTCTCCTCTCTCTCTCTCTCTCTCTCTCTCTCGCTCTCTCTCTCTCTCTCCCTGTGCGTATACGTTCACGTACGTGAACGCGCTTTAAGTGTATCACGCATGTGAGCACGTAAAGTTTGAATGCTTGTGCGAATGTGAGGAGGGGTATGCATAAATGCTTGCATAGATGTAAGTTTTTTTTTTTCGCTTAGGGATTCTGCCCCCTCAGCATTAACATGAGAAGAACGCATTCACTCTCTCTCTCTCAACGCACACTCCGCGCACCTCCGAACAAACACCCTCCTCAAACTCTTCCCCTCTCATCTCTCCTCTCTCTCTCTCGACAACACCGACACCCCCCCCCCTGCCGTATACGTGAACCATGTGAATCGAGCAACGTGCTTACAATGCTCCCCAACGCATGTACCACGTAAAGTTGACGACGATGCTCGACGACCCATCAGGATGGGTATTCATAAATGCTTCCGCATCGAATAACCACAGAAAGTTTTTTTTTTTCGTCTAGAGGATCTCTCTCATCACGCATTTCAGTATACCTCCTCCTATCATCCCTGAAATGGAAACGGCTACCCTCAGCAAACCGACAACCGACCACCTCTCGAACACAAAGACGAAGCAAGGCTTTCCTCTCATCAGCAATCAACAAGGAACGAAGAACAAGAACATACAATACACTGTTATTTTTTACGAGTAGGATAGTAGCGACAACACAGTATTACGTACAGACCAGAAGCCATACAACTCCCCAAGATAGAACTTACAGAACCCCCATCAAGACTGTTACGATGACAGAAAAAACACGATACCTCCTAGACGACATCCTGACGCAACGACGGCGATGATACCCGATGATAACCACAGAACAGAGAGTCTGTGAGGAATAAAGAAGAAGAAGAAGAAGAGAAGACGACAACGAGGAGAAGATACCAGAAAGAGAAAAGAAGAAGAGACAGAGAAGAAGAAGAAGAAGAAGAGGAAAGAAGGAGGAGCAGTAGAAGATATTAGAAGGAAGAAGAGAGAGTAGTAGTATAGGAAGAAGGGGAAGACAAGAAGACAAGGAGAGAAGAAGAAGAAGAAGAACTAAGAGAAGACGAAGAAGGAGAGAAAGACGACGACACGAAGAAAGAAGAGAGCGCAGAAGAGAGAAGCAGAAGACGAAGAAGAAGAAGAAGGTAAGAAGAAGAGAAAAGAAGAAGAGAGAAGAAGCCAGAAGAAGAAAGAAGCAAGAAACTGAAACTGAAATCCACAGTGCCTACGATAATGGCGACAAGAATGATGTAGTTAACGCAACGATCAGAGTGCCAGTGATGACAATGACGCCACCGATGATGTTGACAACGGTTGGAAGATACGACCAGGACGAGGATTCTGTGCCTTAGGTACCTGTGGTCCTCTTCGCTGCGCTCTACGGCGGGCAGATAGAAATGTCGCGTTCTTGGGTCAAACCCTGGTAACTTCTCATTTCCCCGGTTTTCGGGTAGTCCATTGAGCTAAAGACTGGATGGACATCATGAGAGTTCAATTCACCTGTGTGTGTGTGTGTGTGTGTGTGTGTGTGTGTGGTGTGGGTGTGTGTGGTGTGTGGTGTGGTGTGTGTGTGTGGGTGTGTGTGTGTGTGTGTGCGTGTGTGTGTGTGTGGTTGTGTGTGTGTGTGTGTGTGTGTGTGTGAGTGTGTGGTGTGTGGTGTGGTGTGTGTGTGTGTGTGTGTGTGTGTGTGTTGTGTGTGTGTGTGTGTGTGTGTGTGTGTGTGTGTGTGTGTGTGTGTGTGTGTTGTATGTGTTGTGTGTGTGTGTTGTGTGTGTGTGTGGTGTGTGTGTGTGTGTGTGTGTGTGTGTGTGTGTGAGTGTGTGTGTGTGTGAGTGTGTATGTGTATGAGATGAGTGAGTGATGTGTGAGGTGTGTGAGTGTGTGTGTGTGTGTGTGTGTGGGTGTGTGTGTGTGGTGTGTGTGTGTGTGTGTGTGTGGTGTGTGTGTGTGTGTGTGGTGTGTGTGTGTGTGTTTGTGTGTGTGTGTGTGTGTGTGTGTGTTGTGCGCTGCTACTACTACTTCTATACTACTACTACTACTACTACTACTACTACTGATGCTGCTCCTGCTTCTTCTCCTGCAGTTGTTGTTGCTGCTGCTGTATCCATTATTAGATGCTACAACTGCTACTGCTGCTGCTGCCAATGCCGCTGCTGATACTTCTACTATGACTGCTACCACTACTACTTCTGCTACTGCTACTTCTGTTTCTTTTTTTTTTTCCTTTGTTTCTAACCAACTACTATTTGATGCCCCTGCTACCGCTATTACTATCACCGCTGATACTAATTCTATTGATGCTACTACAATCACAACGTCGTTGTAGCAGTGGTAGCAACAACAGGAAGCAGACTGCACTTCCCGTTGATGTGGAGTGGTGTCTCTGTTAAAGAGTGAGAGGGAGTAAGGGAGGGAGGGAGGGACGGGGAGGGAGGGACGGAGGGGAGGGAGAATACGAACACGGCTACGAATCTTTTATTCAGATTAATGTAAGGCCAAACCCCTATACTGAAGGGGGTTTCATAAATACATCATGCAAGATTCCTAATACGTAGCAAGAGAGAGAGAGAGAGAGAGAGAAGAGAGAGAGAGAGAGAGAGAGAGAGAGAGAGAGAGAGAGAGAGAGACAGAGAGAACAGAGAGAGAGAGAGAGAGAGAGAGAGAGAGAGAGAGAGCACCCAGTACTATAACCACCAGCCTCATGATCATCATTCTCATCGTTATCATTCTGGTCGTCATCACTTCTCATCTCCATCATTTCTCATCCTCATCATTCTCACCCCCTTCATCATTATCATTCTTATACCCATCATTCTCATCGTCATCATTCTCATCGTCATCATTCTCATCTCTATTATTCTCATCGTCATCATTCTCATCGTCATCATTCTCATCCCTGTTAGTCTCATCGTCATCTTTCTCATCGTCATCATTCTCATCACCATTATTCTCATCGTCATCATTCTCATCGTCATCATTCTCATCACCATTATTCTCATCGTCATCATTCTCATCGTCTTCATTCTCATCTCTATTATTCTCATCGTCATTATTCTCATCGTCATCATTCTCATTCCCATCATTCTCATCCTCATCATTCTCATCGTCATCATTCTCATCATCATCATTCTCATCCCATTATTCTCATCGTCATCATTCTCATCGTCATCATTCTCATCACCATTATTCTCATCGTGATCATTCTCATCCCCATTATTCTCATCGTCATCATTCTCATCCTCATCATTCTCATCCCCATTATTCTCATCCCCATCATTCTCATCCCCATCATTTCTCATCCTCACCATTCTCATCCTCATCACTCTCATCATTATCATGCTCATCCTCATCCTCTCATCGCCATTATTCTCATCCCCATCATTCTCATCCTTCTCACTCTCATCCCCATTATTCTCATCCTCATCCTCATCCTTCTCATCGCCATTATTCTCATCCTCATCCCCATTATTCTCATCCTCATC
>JADBJO010004044.1:130000-147500 GCA_016801955.1 Conus betulinus | reverse complement strand
ACACTCCTCCTCTATCCCTTCCCCCCACTCATCCCACACATACACACACTCACGCATCAGCGTCACGTCGCACGTCGCACCCACCTCCATGTCGTCGGACAGTTCGGTTTGCTCCTTGGTCAGCATGTTGAGGATCGGGGTCAGCTGACGCACGGTGTTGCCCTCGCTGTCAGTCAGCGGCACTAGAGAGGAGATCACCGTCTCCCGGATCTGTGTCGCAGAGTCTGATGTCATCAATATCTTCCCTCCCCCCAACCCCCCTCCCTCCCCCCCCCCCCTCCCTCCCCCCCCCGTGCCAGATATATAGCAGCAGCCACATCCACAGCAGTGACAACAAAAGCAAGAGAAAGAGTTTCGAAACACACACACACACACACACACACACACACACACACACACACACACAGGTGACAAACAAAGAACAAGAAAGGTACCTACCAAGAACCAGCCAACCCATGAACCAACCAAAAGAACAAAGTAGCACAGAAGGTCCGGTGTCGCGTGAAATCTGGGAACGTGCTATCTGGGAAGGCTTCCCAGATATCACAGAGTTTTTGGGAACGCGTTCCCAAAATGTACTGTGATATCTGGGAAGGCCCGTGATATCTCAGAACGTGGTCTTTCAGAGCTCAGAAGGGCAGAAAGAAGACGAAAAAGAATGGATTTTCGAGATGAGTAGGAAACAATTTATTTAGGAGCAATTGAGATCTTTAGCCTTCTTGTCATTTTATTTTTTTTCGCACGCGTTCCCAGATTTACCGAGATATCTGGGAACGCGTTCCCAGATTTCGCGATTGGAAGGTCAGGAAATCTGGGAACGCGTTCCCAGATATCGCGGTAAAATCTGGGAACGCGTTCCCAGGTATCACGGTTCCCAGATATTCTACGACACCGGCATTCATTTCCTAGTCTCTACCTGGATGCGTTTCTCGGTGTTCAAACCAGAGGCGTGGCTTTCGGTGCCAGAATCCACCACACCGGCCACCAGACCCGCCACGTTGATGATACCTGCACGATCATTCAGCTATCCGTGTACACTGTGCAAGACAATGATTATGGCATCGCACTGTAGCAAACACGACCACACAATGCCACGTAGCACCTGAAAACGTCAGCATCCAAGGATAGTGTGCAAGGCAGTATAGCCTCGCCTTGTGTCAAACACGACATGGAAAGCCACATACCACATTAATACTTCATTGGCCAGCACATCTGTCACGTCAAGGGTAACTGTACCACGATACCACCAGAAAGAAAGAATTCATGGGACACCTTGACAGCTGAAGGCATTCAGTCTCCCCCCCCCCCCCCCCCCCCCCCCCACACATCTTTCTCCCTTCCTTCAGGCAAGTGATTGGGCCCAAAGTCCTTACACGCTAAAAGGGCCGGACCTACTACATTCAGGTCATGACTCCTGGATAGCTGTATGTTGTCAGAATGATCTCCCTGGCGCTTCCGGGACGGATTCCAATCAGTGACTTCTGGACGGGTGGGTGTGTCATGGTGTGTCATGGTGCCGCTTCTCTAAGCTGGGTTTCTTGCCCACACAGTGATCAGGCACTTCTACCTAATTGAAACCTTTTGAAGTCCACTTTTTAGTTTCTCTTCGACCAGATGCCATAGCTTTTGAAGATTCTAGTCCTTTTTTTAAACCAGAAATCCCAAGCTGTTTTATGAGATCATAGGCTGATGAGCCTTCAAATCCCCATGCTCTAACCTCTATGGCGAGGACTTTGGTTTTGGTGCAAGTTTCCCTCTAGCTGCGGGATAGACTGGAGTACTTTCCAGTCTTGCAGATGGCAGCTTACTACATTCTTCTTTAATATGGCACAATGACCTCAATCAAAATTAACTGTTTCGATGAACCCGAGAGCAGAACAATATCTGGTCGCAAGCCACTCTTCCTAAACATCTCTGGGTGGTTTTCCCATTCTGGGAGGTTTGCTGTGCACACCTCTCCATCCAGTATACCCCGATTCCATCGTTTGATATGCCAGCTGTTCCAGACCATGATTTATGGCCTCCTGCCATACAGAACGTCAATGCTGGGGCTTCTGATGGCACAGTGTTTCCTCTCGCGGTGCTAATAGCATGTGTGATCTCACCAAGCACTGGGTTGTGTCTCCATGTGTACCGTCCCCTGGGTCAGCGCTGCTGCTTTGCATGAATTCAGGACATGTTCCTCTGGCTGTTTGCCCTGACGGTGCCGGCATGTAGGGTCGTTGATTCTCGACATTTCATGAGATTTGATTTCGCTGGAAGGAGATGATATACAGATGTGAGGGTGAAGCTGATTTTGAGAGATGCAATGTGCCTTCAGTCGTTCCAGATCAAACTTCTTTGGAGTGCGTTTTCCCACCTGTGTGTGTGTGTGTGTGTGTGTGTGTGTGTGTGTGTGTGTGTGTGTGTGTGTGTGTGTGTGTGTGTGTGTACGTGTGTGTGTGTGTGCGCGTGCGTGCATGCGTGCGTGTATGTGTGTGTGTGTGTGTGTGTGTGTGTGTGTGTGTGTGTGTGTGTGTGTGTGTGTGTGTGTGTGTGTGTGTGTCCTTTGCATTGACGAAGAATAGAGAGGAATAGATAATAAACTGAAGGTATGGCGACATCCGGTCGACGATCATCAACTTCGGCATTCTTTGTATGTCGACAAATGTTGCCGAGAAGAGATCTCTACGCTTTCGGCGTCCATCGCAAGTGGCAGTGTATTCTTCAGTATACTGCACAATGCTGTAATGACCCTCTTTTACACTACGCCATACCACAGCCCATAACACTGACACCTTAACACCATCCTGGCCATCAGGGCTGCCATGCTGATGGCAACGGCACTCAAAGATATACCATTTTACACTGTACTATATCCTTAAACCACCAAGCTTTATCATGCACTACAGTATACCACAACTGTATACTATGCCGCACTATAGCGTGGGACCTGCGATCGGCTCCACGGATAAATAAGCAGGCTGGTCATCTACCAGAATAAGCCCTCAGTTGGGAATGGAAGCTCATCTTTGAAGCAGTCTGGCGCACATGATTTCACGGGACTGATTGGACAAAGTGTGGCTCCGTATCCTTGTGCTCCTCTCTTTGTCCTAAATGCAATCGCCATGTTGATGTTGAAAGCGTTTCTGTCCTCGGGACAAGAGTCTTTTTTTTTTCGACAGGGTTTGTTAAAGAAAGCGTGATCATGACCGTGTCAATAAGTGTGGAATGCTGGCTTGGGCGCGTACGAAGGACTAGCCATCAGTGCTGTGTATGGCTGAATCAGAGCGTCATTATTATCATTATTATTATTATTATCATTATTATTATTATTATCATTATCATTATTGTATTAATATAATGATTATTTATGGCGCTTAATCTTACTTCATAAGCCCTAAGCGCTTACAAATACAGAAAAGGTTAAAGAAAACATAAACGGAACCATTAAGAAGATGAAATTGCAATAAGTACCATACAACTACAAACAAGGGTGCATACTGACACACACTCACTATTATGTTGTTATCATAATTATTGTTGTTATCATTATTATTATTATTATCATTATCATTTATATTATCATTGTTAACATTCTAATTATTATCAATATTATTACAATCATGATTAAGAGTACGTATATAGCGTCTATTCCCGGTTAGACAACAAGCTCTAAGCGCTTTACAATCCGCATTCTCGTGTACACAACGGGCTGCCTTCCTGGGTAGAGCCGACTGAAGAGCTGCCTGCTGGCGCTTCATTCAGTCGTTTCCCGTAGGTAAGGTAATGTTGCTTGTAGCCCAGCCGACCACAAAGGGCCATATCAGGGCTGTCACCACGTTAAAATCAACTCACAAGTCATTCATTTACACAATTCTTTAAAAGACATCTTCTAAAAACCCATCCGAAACTATGTTAAAGATTTTTCCACTGTAAAATCTCAGATCCGATGAAAAATGTTAATCTGTTTCAAGAAATCAAATATCGCGTTTGGCGGAACATCACTGAACAAGGTTTTCATGGAATCTGCTGTAAAATGTTTGTGTCTCACATCATGCAAGTCCCAACACTCTAAAAAAAATATGTTTCATTGTGAGTGGCGCGTGGCATGAATGCACCAAGGAGCTTCTTCACTCTTTAAAGGTAAGAATGAGTAAAATACGAATGGCCGGTGCGCAGTCGGCCGGCATAGAACCCTTTTTTCTTTGCGACTACCAGACGTAGATGAGAGGAACGCCTTTAGGTTTGGACGGATCTGAAAGAGTTTGTTATCCGTCTGTGTATTTCAATCCTCCTGCCAGAGGTCTCTGACATAATTATTAACTTTTGGTTTCAGATCTGAGCAGGGGATGTATATGTTAGACAAGTTCCCTGTTGTGGCATTCTTGGCCAGGCGATCAGCTATTTCATTCCCTCCGATGGCAACATGACCGGGAACCCAAGCCAGAACGACGTTGTGATCCTCCACTTTCAACGTCGTAAAAAGTTTTCTAAAAAAAAAAAAAGTGAAGAAGTTCGGGATGATAGAGGCTGCGGCCAGCTATGGCCTCCAAAGCTGACAGTGAATCCGACAAAACCAGAAAGTAATTCTTCGTAGATTGTGAGACAATCTTCAGTGCTAGAACCAGAGCTGTAAGTTCAGCAGAGTAAACAGAAGCGTCTGAAGGAATATGTTCTAACAGTATTTGAGAAGGAGCACCAGGGCAATAGGCTGCACAGGCCCAACTTCAGACTTGGAACCATCAGTACAAATTTTCTGACAGGATGGGAATTTCGAACTTAGATCAGCAAACAATGCCTTGTATGCCAGAGAGCTGGTAGATTCTTTGCGAAAAGCTGCAAGTTCAAAACGAATCTGTGGTGTGTAAAAGGTCCACAGAGGCTTACCTGGAAACTTGGAGAAATCAGACACAACTCCTAGGTCTAGACCGGCATTCTGCGCATGAGGCTGCATACGAAGACCAAACGGCGGAACAGAGTTAGGGTTGTTATTGAATATACTTTGAAACTGTGGGTCAAAGACACAGTCAAAGGCAGGGTCTTCCAGTTCAGAGAGCAGTCTGATATAGTAATTCAAGGATAGTTTCAGCCTGCTGTTGGACAGTGAGGGTTCACCTGCCTCTGCGTACAGGCTGTACACAGGGGTAGTGCGGAATGCTCCAAGACAGAGACAAAGCCCTTGATGGTGGATAGGGTCGAAGAGTTTGAGAGTAAAGACGGTCTTGCAGAGCCGTACACAGCACAACCATAGTCCAGTTTGGAACGGACCAGGGCTCTGTAGAGGCGCAGCAAAGTTTTCTTATCAGCGCCCCCCGTCAGTGTGTGCTACGACCCGCAGAATGTTCAGAGCTTTCTGGCAAGAAATTTTGAGGTTTTTAATGTGATTGAGAGAAGTTGAGTTTTTGGTCAAAAATAACTCCTATGAATTTGGCTTCTTTGACAGCTGAAATGGGAGATTTCCCTATTTGGATTTCAGGATCTGCAAAAAAACTTACGAAACTTACGGAATTGAATGCTCTGCGTCTTAGCAGCAGAAAAAATGAAGCCGTTTTCTTACACTCACTGATGAATTTTATCCACACAAAGCTGGAGCCTGCGCTGGACACTCGGGTACAGACTTCCAGTTGCATAGACGGCAAAATCATCCACAAACAATGAGCAGTCGGAACCCTGTTGAACTGACTTGACAATGTTGTTGATCTTGATGCTAAAGCAGGAGACAGTAGTTTTCCGTGTCGTTCAGCCAATATCGTTCATTCAGTGTAACATCCCTTTCATTCTTGCGATTTTTCACGCAGGGTGTATGCTATGTGTAACGTGTCATCCATACCCACAGCCAAACTGGCCTTCTCTTCCGAAAGTTGGTGATAGGATTTTACGTGTGTGCAAGATGTTATACGTGCGTTCACAGACGGGACCTCGGGTTTATATTCTCATTCGAAGGACTGTTTGGGAAATGGGGTCAAAACCAATGTCAACTCCAAGGGAAAAATCACCCTGTACCGAAACAGCCCGGCGGAGATTTGAACCCGCAACCCCAGGATCACCAAGATTACAAGTCCGGCGCTCTACCAACCGAACTATTCCGGCCCCATTATCACCAATAACGGGCCAGAAACAGGCTAGGACAGTGTAATATTATGTAACGCAGATAAAACAATGAAACGACTTAAGATACAGGAACAGGAGTTGAGTTGGAAAAAAGTGGGACTCAACAGAGGTGAAGAAGTAAGGGAAGAGGACGAGCCAGAAGGAGAAGCAGACAATGATAGTCATGTGCAGCTGAAACTTCTGGTAGAAGGCACAACGTTACCTTGGCGGGAACCAAACTGGGTGGACTCTTTTTCGTCCGCCATTTTGCTCGCTATATCTTCCACTTTGCCCAGGTAAGCGTAATCGACTGGTTTTCGAACCTGAAAAAAAAAAAAAAAGCAAGTGTGTGCTAGCTGAGAGTTTTAAAATGAAACCGGAGGAAAAATGGTTTCGAGTTTCTGGTTGCTAAAAAAGTTAATGTCTCAAATGTGTGTGTGTGTGTGTGTGTGTGTGTGTGTGTGTGTGTGTAGTGTATAAGTGATATAGTGCAGTCGATACTGTCCAAAGCGGATGAAGAAGGACACATAGGCATGAACGGACCATTTCTGTTGTCGACACCTGCTGTCTATTTTCAGGTAACTCCCCGGAGCCCCTTTCTCTCCGAGTCTCATCTTTAGACTAAATCCTAACACGCTGGGACAGTACGGTGGCGCCAGCCTTCACAGTCGTTGAGTAACAGTATCATAACAATATGGGAGGTATGGACTTCATTACGAAAACAACGCAAACAGGACAAAACTGCTTGACACCTTTATGTCAAAGAGGGTCTCGGTATGCGGAAAATGAGTGTATATCAGCGAATGTATGTAACTGCCAAAGAGAACAACTAGTCGTCACCTTTGTGTACCTTCACTTTGATTCCTTCATAGGATTCACTGCGGTTACAGCTCTCTTGAAAACACACCAATTTTGTTCTTGCTAACAGCGGGTATTCAACGTGCCAAAGAGCAGTCATTTTCTGACAGTATACGCTAAAAGAAAGAATATCGTGGCTCAGTTGCTTGTGTCTCTTACATGTTTGTCCTATAGGACCATCTGGCCCAGGTGACGGCCAGGTTTGGGTTGAGAACCGTCCTACAGGCAAACCAAAGAAATACTGGAGGGACAACGTTAAGAAACTAGACTACTCATCTCTATTAACTCTGAATCAGTTGATGTGAAAGTCCATGATCAAATTCTGGAAGGAGTTGATTCTCATAATGTACTGTGTCTCGGTACTGATAGCAACCTTACTTGGTCTTTTCACGTCTCTTCTCTCACTCGTAAACTTTCAAGAGAGGTATTCAGCTTAATGAAATATGTATTTTCTTGATCAGCATACTCGAAAGTTATTCTTTCACGCATGTATACAGCCAGCTATCGACTGTGCATGAACATGTTCGGACTTAACTCGTAGAAACGGTCTAAAACCACACGAAAGTATATACAGACGATCTATCGAGCTCATACTTCTTAAATCACCTTCTCTTCAAGTGAATGATTACAAAACACTCAATATTCTCCCTTTTAGACTAAAATGCTGATTTGATAGAGCCGTTTTCATGTACAAAATAATGTACACATTTGTACCTCACTATTTTTGCGATATACTCCCAGTGAGTAATGTACGGCAAAAAAGTACGCTGTGTACTCCCCGTCCAAGAACAGATCTGTTCATGTCATCTTTAACATTCTCGGGCGAAAAATTACGGAATAACCCCCCTGATCATCTGAAGGATAAAACCAGTTTGGGAATCATTCAAAACTTTATATCACAGATATCTTCTTGAACACTTGTTCATAGCCCGTGCACCATGATGTTATATGTTCTTTTCAATTTGATACTATTGTACAGATACTGATACACATCAGCCAGTCTACTTGTCTGTCAACCTATCTCTCTCTCTCTCTCTCTCTCTCTCTCTCTCTCTCTCTCTCTCTCTCTCTCTCTCTCTCTCTCTCTGTGTGTGTGTGTGTGTGTGTGTGTGTGTGTGTGTGTGTGTGTGTGTGTGTGTGTGTGTGTGTGTGTGTGTGTCTAACGAAGAGGGACAGATGTATATGGCTTCATAGTATCAATCTTTTCGAACGTTTAGATTTTCATTTTTTTTTTTCAGATTTTGTTTTCCCTTAAAACTTGTGATAACTGTACGTTATATGGATATATACTGTGATTAGCGCACATTCTGTACTTTTTTTTTTTTTTGCTTTTTTTTTTCTTTTGAGGGTATAGTTTAATGAAGCTATCAGCTTATCTATTCGCCGTCATTAAAATATTCGTCTTCGTATTCCATCCTGATGGACACCTCAAAGCAGCTGTGAAAGCCTCTGGACTTTCCTGGGTGTCTGACACTTTGCGGCTGCGACCTCTGGTCCTATGGCAGTGACGGTGATGTTGATGACGACATTCATGACCTCTGGTCCTATGGCAGTGACGGTGATGTTGATGACGACATTCATGACCTCTGGTCCTATGGCAGTGACGGTGATGTTGATGACGACATTCATGACCTCTGGTCCTATGGCAGTGACGGTGCTGTTGATGACGACATTCATGACCTCTGGTCCTATGGCAGTGACGGTGCTGTTGATGACGACATTCATGACCTCTGGTCCTATGGCAGTGACGGTGCTGTTGATGACGACATTCATGACCTCTGGTCCTATGGCAGTGACGGTGATGTTGATGACGACATTCATGACCCCTGGTCCTATGGCAGTGACGGTGATGTTGATGACGACATTCATGACCTCTGGTCCTATGGCAGTGAGGATGATGTTGATGACGACATTCATGACCCCTGGTCCTATGGCAGTGACGGTGATGTTGATGACGACATTCATGACCTCTGGTCCTATGGCAGTGACGGTGATGTTGATGACGGCATTCATGACCTCTGGTCCTATGGCAGTGACGGTGATGTTGATGACGACATTCATGACCTCTGGTCCTATGGCAGTGAGGATGATGTTGATGACGACATTCATGACCTCTGGTCCTATGGCAGTGACGGTGATGTTGATGACGACATTCATGACCTCTGGTCCTATGGCAGTGACGGTGATGCTGATGACGACATTCATGACCTCTGGTCCTATGGCAGTGACGGTGATGATGATGACGACATTCATGACCTCTGGTCCTATGGCAGTGACGGTGATGTTGATGACGACATTCATGACCTCTGGTCCTCTGACAGTGAGGATGATGTTGATGACGCCATTCATGAACTCTGGTCCTATGGCAGTGATGTTGATGACGACATTCATGACATGTTGGTATGTTTCCTCCTGTTTGACCAGGGTGTACAGGCAGCCCTCCTCCGTTACCAACTGTCTCCCACCTCCTACCTCGTCCGCTCTCCCCCACATCGCACTCTCTCTCTCTCTCTCTCTCTCTCTCTCTCTCTCTCTCTCTCTCTCTGTCTGTCCTCTCTCTCTCTCTCTCTCATCTTCTTGTCTTTAAATCTCATTGCATAATTCAGCTTAGAAAAGACAGATTGAAAGAATAGGCTCTGCCTAAAATCTCATCTCAATAAAAGTTTTCTGATCTCTCTCTCTCTCTCTCTCTCTCTCTCTCTCTCTCTCTCTCTCTCTCTCTCTCTGTCAGCGACTCCATCTCTTTATACTATTTCTCCACTCCCCCCCACATTCCTCCCCCCCCCCCCCCCCCCCCACACTTTCTCTCCGTCGTTCTCCCTTCCCTTTCTCCCTCCCACAATCACCGACTCTGTTACTATAAACATATGTTGCATTACTCATTCTAAATTGTTGTGTATACAGTGTTGTGTATGTGCTGATATGCAGCTCTGTGCGGCTTTTCGTTTCACATCTTTTGATATCTTTCCTTTGTTTATGGACTGGCGGGGAAAAAGTCAATGACTTTGTGCTTATTCCTTTTCCTCGGATAAACAAAATTTCGTTCGTTCATTCGTTCGTTCGTTCTCTCTCTCCACCTCCCCCCCCCCCCCCCCCCCCCCAGCCCCCTACCCTAGCCTTTCCCCCCTCCCTGCGTTCGTCTTTGAGGGCTGTAAACATACCTTAAAGACCACACCTATTTTCTGGAAAGACTCCTTGACGTCATAGACGTAGGTGAGTCCATCGTCGTTGGAAATGTGGAAGACCACGCCTAACTCGTAATCCAGATCAGGATTCCCAAAGGGCAGTTCCAGGTTGGGCAGCCGTGGGATGTCGGAAAAAGCCACCAGGTCATCTGAGCAAACAAGGAAGACAATACACTGGACTCGCAGTCGGCTGGAGGAAGAATAATAGATGGATGGATGGATGGATGGGAGGACGGGAGAAGGCGAATGACATAAAAAAAATCAGTCAGGTAGTCAGTGATCAATGTGGTCACTACATAAGTGGGTAAGTAGGTAAGCAAAGAAATGAGAAAGGAGGGTATGGAGGAAGGAGAGAAAAAAAAAAAAAAAAAAAAAAAAAAAGGTGGTGATGTTGCTAGCAAATAACAAATGTGAAATTTTAAAATCATCAAAAGGACACCACCAAACATAAATAAATATGTGTTAACCGTACACTACTTCGTGCGAACATTAATTTGCAGTGTAGTGAATAAAACAAATGTTGTGAGGGAAAAAAGTCTCTTAAAGACAAAACGTGTAAGAAATGTAATCCAAATACAGTTACTGGAAATTGTTTGATCGTTTGTAGGACCATCCGATGAACGCTCTACTGCACGGCATTGTTCAGCGCTTTCTTTGTTTCCCGACGTTGTTACATACATTTTGAAAACCAGGAAAAACACAACTTTTGTAAGGCATTATTAGTTCACACCTTTTTGCATGTTGAATGCATATCACTTCGTTTCTACATTCAATTGATATCAAACTGTGACTGAAGTTGCTGATCATTCATCATGCTAATGTTAAATCCCCCGTATATCAAAAAAGGGGTGAAAGAAGTGACTACATTCATTGTTTACGATACTACAGAAGACAGATAGCATTCAGTACCTTCTCAACTATGGCAGTCCAAATCCCTGCCCCTGCCATCTCCCAGAGGATATAGTTTAACCACCGTGCTAAACTCATACAGTAAAAAAAACGCCGAACATTCCAGATATCAGATCAAAACGTCTGCTGCCATCATCTCTCGAATATTCAATACCCCCTCCATTTTTAACCCACAAGGGCAACACGAATGTTACCATCAATACCTAGACGGATGCAATCTTCCTATCATTCTAAATCCATACAGACAGAATGTTGCTGTCAACTCTTAAAGAATATAATTTCCCCAACGTTTCAAACCCATAAGGCCAAAACGTCTGCTACCATCACATACAATTTCCCCCCTATCCTCAATAAACAGTCAAAATGTCTACTGCTATTACCTCCCAGAAGGATACAATTGCCGAACCTCTCTAAGTAAAAGATCAAATTGTCGCTGCCAACATCTTCCCGACGGATGCACTTTTTCCAACACTCTGCAAATCATCAAAATTATCTGCTACCGTCATCTCCCGGAAGGATATAAAATTCTTCAAGACTGTAGAAATAAAATCAAAATGTCTGTTGCCATTATCTTGATGAGGGATACAACTTCCCACCGTTCGAGACTTAAGCTCGAAGCGTCTGCCACCATCCTAACAAAAGGACATTTTTTTCTGCGCTATTCTAATAATACAGGTCGAATTGTTTGCCGGCAACCCCTCCGATTCATCCGCAGCTTGAGATACAAGGTCAACATGTCCGCTTTCCATGGTATTTCTAGAAATATACAGTTTCTCTCCAACACTCTGGAAATAAGCTGGAAAAAATGTCGGGTGTCATCATCTCCAGGAAGGATACCATTTCCACATCACCCTAAAAGTGAAATCAGAATGCCTACTTTTATCACACACACACACACACACACACACACACACACACACACACACACACACTCTCTCTCTCTCTCTCTCACACACACACACACACACACACACACACACACACACACACACACACACACACACACACACACACACACACACTCTTCTGAACCATTCAAAAGGTAACTCACAATGCCTGCTTCATCATCCACAAGAAAGATTGAATCTCCCCACCACTCTGGAGCTAAGGTCAAGTGTCTGTTGTCATCCTCCTCCAACAATCCTCCGCACCAGTATGAAGATGAGGTCAGTGTATCTCACCAGTATGAAGATGAGGTCAGGATATCTCTTGCCGTTAGTATAGAGATGAGGTCAGGATATCTCTTGCCGTTAGTATAGAGATGAGGTCAGGATATCTCTTGCCGTTAGTATAGAGATGAGGTCAGGATATCTCTTGCCGTTAGTATAGAGATGAGGTCAGGATATCTCTTGCCGTTAGTATAGAGATGAGGTCAGGATATCTCTTGCCGTTAGTATAGAGATGAGGTCAGGATATCTCTTGCCGTTAGTATAAAGATGAGGTCAGGATATATCTTGCCGTTAGTATAGAGATCAGGTCAGGATATCTCTTGCCGTTAGTACAGAGATGAAGTCAGGATATCTCTTGCCGTTAGTATAAAGATGAGCTCAGGATACCTCTTGCCGTTAGCTCCCGCAAAGACACACAGTTTCCTCACCACGTCAGGCATAAGGCACATTGCCTGCCAATTTCGACTCTCCAAAGGACTTGATTTCCATTGGACTCCAGGGATAGGAACCTTGGCTGCCATCAATCCTAAGAGGTTCCTCTATTTTCCCCTCATCACACTGCAGAAATCAGGCCAACATCTCCGCTGCCATCATCATGATGTTCCTGCCCCCATTGCACCTCTTCCTTCTCTCTCAAAAAGGGCGAAGGGAGAGTCGGGGGAGAGGGGAGAAGCGGTAACTTAACACTCACCCCGCGCACGTACGCGCGCGCGCGCGCGCGCACACACACACACACACACACACACACACACATGCGCGCGCACGCACACACACAAATGCGCACGCGTGCACACATACACACATACTCACACACACACACACACACACACACACACACACACACACACACACACACACACACACACACCCCCCATCTCACTTGTCATATTTTTAGGGAAGGGGGAAGGAAGACGTAGAAAGACATTCTCGCTCCATTCCTCCCTAATCAAAATCGGTAGAGAAAGGAAGCAACTCTCCCTCCCACCATGCACCCCTCCCCCCCCCCCCCCCCTCGCCCCTCCTCCCCCCCCCCCCCCCCCCCCCCCCCCCCCCCCCCCCCCTGTTCCATACCACTGGCTTCGTGTTAGTCAGCTGTTCTCTCATCTCAAACTGCTCAAGCCTACGACTGTTCAAGCCTACGACTGCTCGACCGTACGACTGCTCAACCCTACGACTGCTCAACCCTGCGACTGCTCAACCCTATAACTGCTCGACCGTACGACTGCTCAACCCTACGACTGCTTGACCGTACGACTGCTCAACTCTGCGACTGCTCAACCCTACGACTGCTCAACCCTGCGACTGCTTGACCGTACGACTGCTCAACCCTACGACTGCTCGACTGTACGACTGCTCAACCCTACGACTGCTCGACCGTACGACTGCTCAACCCTACGACTGCTCGACCGTACGACTGCTCAACCCTACGACTGCTCAACCCTACGACTGCTCGACCGTACGACTGCTCAACCCTACGACTGCTCGACCGTACGACTGCTCAACCCTACTACTCACATCCCCTTTCGGCAACGGGCAGGCCGACGTCATAGGTGTAGATCTTGTAGCGGAGAGACTCGGTGCCGTTCCTCCAGTTGCACAGACCGTTGTAGGTGTACTCCAGGAAGCCCGGCAGCTCGGCACTGTAGGGCGTGATGATGCAGCCGTCTCCTGGCCAGGGCTGAGGGGCACCTCGGTAGTCCAGCGTATAGCAGGCGTCTCCGCTGCCGAAGGGTCTCTTCACTGAAAGCATCATCAGGTTGCACGACAGGGCTAAGCCAAAGACACTGCCGGAGCAGGCTGACGCTCCCAGTCCGTCACTTCACGACAACTTTTTCACAACACTCTCACTGTCTAAACAACCCGATCATGTTTAAACCATTCAAACACATTTGAATCAACCATACATCGCTCAAACAATCCTCTACATAAGTCGAGAATAGCTTCTGTTCATGACAGCATGAAGGAGTGAGATTGACACGAAAATGGTGTTGTGGGGGTGGGGTGGGGGGGTGGGGGGTGGGGGTGGGGGGGTGGGGGGGGCTTGAGGCCGAGGTGTGGGTTGTGGCGGTTTCTGACCTAGGACTTTGCCAGTGTGTTTCTATGGGTGGCGCTGCAAAATACAGTGGAGTTAGGCTGTCCACTCGAACAGCAGCCAGAATTCATTACACATAAAAAAAAAAAAAAAAAACTAGTATCCCCCCCCCTCCAAATGTGGCTAATAAAAACTGTTTGATACGTCGGATCTGTTTTTTTTTTTTTTTTTTTTTTTTTTTTTTTTAAAACGTCCCTCATTATCGCGGGGTCTAGTGACCTTAGCTAGAACATTCACATGAGCAACACTATTTAAAAAAAAAAAAGCCGGTATGATCCGTGGATTTCTGCTGCGCTGGAACTTGAAAGTTTGTTCAGTTAATATCAAGGAGAAAGCATACAGAGCTTTGGTACGGCCCACATAGGAGTATGCAGCAATTGACTAGGACTCCTGTACTGCCCAAGACATCAGTATTGTGAACAAAGCGCAGCGTTGTGCTGCCCGCTCGCTGCTCAGCCGCGCCACCGAACATCCTTGTATGGAATGTATGTTTTAGACGGTAGCTGCACTGGACTCCACTAAGTTAGAGACAGAGAGATGTACAGAAAGATTGGTAAACGTTTTACAAATACCACCACTGACAGCACCATCAATACCCCCTACCGGCTCACCCTCTAACTCTCCAACAAGACCGATGCAAAACGCCCACCAGTCACCTTTATCTTCTTCCTCCCCCTGCAAAATCAGCCACATGAAGAATTTTCCTTCCATGGACCGTCAGTGAGCGGAACTGCCTTCCAGTTGACGCCCTGTCGTCTGTCTCAGTGGAAGGCTACAATCCTCCGATTTAATGTCGCTCCTCCCAACCCCTCCAAATCGCTTATTTCATCTTCCATGTCCACCCAGCTCCCCCCCCCCCCCCCCCCCCCCCCCCCCCCCCCGCCGTCCCCCCTCCCCTCCCCCACCCCAAGAACTCCCACACGCGCTGCTCTTCAACCTTCTCGCAACCATCACCCTAATCTCGCGCACCGTCATCGCTTGGTGTTTTATGTTTTGGGGCGGCTTAGATGTACTGTATCGGAACGCAAAGTATTTTTTTTTCACTACGTCGTAACTTTCAAAACGAAGGATATAGATGAAAAGAGAAGAACAAATAGGTTGCTTAAAAACGAAAGATATAGACGAAAGAGAAGAACAGTACGTTGCTTTACCTTAAAAGCAAACGCTTGCTGTACGCAGCTTTGAATTTTCCTTGCCATGTTGGTTGGAACGAGTGCTTTCCCCTGAAAAGACTCTCGCGCTTCGAGTCCTTCTGTCGTCTGCTATTTCGGTCGTCCACCACATCTTTCTATGCACTATTTTTGTTTGCAATTTTTTTTTTCTTCTTGATTTGTTCGATTTTTGGTTTCCAACAGCAAAAAGAAAAGTTTTGGTCGGCGGCGAAATCTTGGGCCGACTGGATGACTCAAATCAATTTTTCTCTTTTTCTTGTTTTTCTCTTTTTCTGTTTGACTCAAAGTCTTCTTTTTTTTTTTATTTTTTTATTTTTTTTTCTTTTTTTTTTATTTATTTTTTTGGAGGAGACGGTTATGAGGGCATAGGCTTTAATGACAATAAAGGCATGAAGTACAATAGAACATGACAGCCGCCACACCATAAATAACAACATGGCTAACACATCTCTGTTGTACAGCATGCCACTCGAACCAATCCCCAAGAACACCTACCACCCCTAAACCCCCCATCCCACCCCCCCCCCCCACCCCCACCTCCAAGCCTTGACCAGCACCCCCCCCCCCCCCCCCCCCCCCCCCCCCCCAACTACCCATACACCCACCCAGCACGCAGACCCTGAACACCCTCTCCAGGAAGACATTGCCGGCAGGGTGGTGCTGCTGAGGACCTCCTTGCTGATGTCGCCGTTCTCCACCAGATTCTGCAGCTCCTTGCCCCCCAGCAGCCGGGGTCTGCCCGCCACGCTGACGTCCGTCATGTTCCACTGGTAGGTCAGCTGTTGGGGGTTCAGGCAGTTGCTCTCACACTCCATCATCAGAACCACCGGGAACACAGACACGGAGTGACGGTGGCAGTTGGAGCGACACCTAGAGAAGGAAATTGAGGATAATAGTGACATGCAATGATTCGTTTCTTTGTTTTTTCTCTCAACCTGGCTCCCTACTGACCACACAGGGCTTTTTTTTTTTTTTTTTACGTCAAACAATTAACAAGCAGGACAACTACTCCACCAAGAAAACAAACACACGCCCACTAAATTCAAAGGAACGCCGCCCACGACACTGACTTGCCCAGCAGATAAGACATCACAGAGAGCGCACAGAACAAGCAAGGAAACATCCCCCCCCCCCCCCCCCCAGAAAAGGATGTTCCACGTTTGCCTGCGTACCCCCGTACCGGACACATCTACACAGCAACAACAACAACTGGAGATATGAACGGATACAAATTAACATTGACTGGCACAGCCTTTTCGATCTTGAATATAGTCAGACAAGCACATGTACGAACAGAAACAAATGCAGGTAATGTCGATTTGATTGAAATGAAAGTAAATCTGAAATGAGGTAGGGAACTGTTCCCTGCCTCATTCCGTATTTACTTTTTTTTTTTTTAACGTCATACGTCAATGTCAAATTCATACAGAGAAAGAAAGGTCACATCTTTGACAAAGGTCGCATCTTGAAAAGTAAAACTCACAACCTGAGAAAACTTCCACCTGAATTTAAAGAAAGGATACACACAGAAACAGCAACATACAACAAATACAATTATGATTCAGTGAATTACATGTTACCGAAACTAATGGCATTCTTAAGGCAGACAACTCTAGCCCTACTGAGGGCGCGAATTGTCCCGCTTCATTTATATCTGTTCCTGATAAAAAAAAAAAAAAATCAAATTTTGACAGAGAAAGAGAAAAAAGTCAGATCTAAAAAGAAAAATACATGAAAAGGCCGACAGGGCAAATGTATATTGCAGAGTGGACAGAAACCAGTGTCCACTTTGAACCGTGTGTACAATCATCACTACCATTATCATAGTGTACAATCCTTACTACCAAGTCGTCAGATCATATCATGGTGTACAATTATCACTACCAATATATCAGATTATATCATAGTGTACAATTATCACAACCAAGTCGTCAGATTAGATCATAGTGTACAATCATCACTACAAAATCGTGAGATAATATCATAGTGTACAATTATCACTACCAATGTATCAGATTATATCATAGTGTACAATTATCACTA
>JADBJO010004044.1:112500-125000 GCA_016801955.1 Conus betulinus | reverse complement strand
CACTGACCAGCTTTGTAGGGCCGAGCGGCCGCGATGTCCACGCACGTGTCGTTCAGTTCATCGCTGACGAGAGCCACCGTCCACTTCGCCGAGGTCAAGGTCTGCCCCCTCTTCCAGCCTCCCGCGAAGCTCAGACTGGTGCACTGCTGGGGGTAGTTTCACCGCGAAGGACTGCCGCACGCAACGGTCGGTCGTCTGGCTCACCGCTTGGGGGAACTTGGCGGTGCCTTCGATCTCCAACGCTTCAAAACACAGCCCCATCCGATCGGCCACCTCCGTGCTGAAGGTCTGCTGAGTCTTCCGGATGGTGAAGTCCCAGGATTTCTGCTGCAGTCGATCGTAGGTGGTGCTGATGACCACGCGGTCGTTGGAGGCGTAGAGCTGCATCCCGAAGCGGGCGAAGAGCTGGCTCTTGCTGAGTTGGACGTCGGGTCCTTTCTTGTTGGCGCTGGTCCAGACTCTGAGGGTGCAGTTGTGCTTGCCCAGCTGCACGTTGTAGGTCACGTTGTCGGAGGCAGGCCATAGGAGTTTGTCGAACACCAGACAGAACCTGGCGTCTTGGGTGAAGTCCGGAGCAAAAGGGTATTGAAGAAGTTCTGAAACGCAAGAGTACTTGGTTTGGTGTGTGTGTGTGTGTGTGTGTGTGTGTGTGTGTGTGTGTGTGTGTGTGTGTGTGTGTGTGTGCGTGCGCGAGCGTGCGTGCACGCGCATGGTGTGTGTGTGTGTGGATATGTACGACTGTGATGCTTCTCTGCTCTTGTTTGAAAATCAGTCACCAAAAGTGTTTTATATCTGCATCTTGAAAGCAACTGATTAAATCAGTTTTTCATGAAAGTCTTATATTGCGATTGTTAAGGAAAAGAAACACACACACACACACACACACACACACACACACACACACACACACACGCACACACACACACACACACACACACACACACACACACGCACACACACACACACACTCTCTTAAAATCTCAACAATGTTTGGGTGTTTTTTAATGTTTTCCTATGCGAGCTCTCGTTTTAGAAACCACAACAATATGTGCCAATAAGACTTACAAGTGAAGTGATTAGGATCAAGAGCCTCAACATCCTTGTTCAGAATGGCCACTGCTTAACGAGAAACCCAGTAAGAGAACTATGGACTGAAGACACACAAGACTAAACCAATGTTGGTTTCAATGAGGGGAGACTGCAGAGGGAAACTGAAGCAAAAATAGAATGATTGGGCTGCCGAACTAATTTTTTAAAAAAAGGCACAAAACACACACAGCTTACGATCTATTGCACTTCTTCAGGCACGACAAATAACATTTCAAACGGCGCGCGCGCGTGTGTGTGTGTGTGTGATTTCGTGCGTGCGCACGCGCGCGCGATTGTCTACGTTATAATATACTAATTTTTCACGACAGATCATTGTTGAACAAGGCAGTATATATGCATAATGTTATAAACGGAAATGCTTCTGAAAAGAAAACAGACACGTTATAAATTAATAACCTCTACAGACACAATCAATTTATTACCTTTCCCTACACCAAAAACCAGTTTTTTTTTTTATAATTTAAAAAAAGTCTTCTGTTACATAGCTGATTAATTCTTTTTTTTTTTATCAAATTGTTTTGACATGTCCTTATGTGTCTGTGCACACGTATATGCATATCTATGGGCGTGCTCGTGTGTGCATGTATGTGCGACTGAATGGGAAGGAAAAGGTATGTGTTACGGATGGGTGCTTGGTGCGTGTCTGATTCTCCCAGAACTAAGGATATGTGCTCGCGCTTTCCTACCACACACATCCACTCAATCGCACACAGACAGCCAGGCAACACAACCTCAATTCTTTTCTTTTTTTTTTTTTTATGTCGCCTGGCCATCTAACACATACAAAACATCATCAGCAATTAACATGAATAACCCACATGGAGCACACCCCCAACAATGGGTATACAAAAAAAAAAAAAAATATATATATATATATATATAAACTATCAAAGTATACAAAAAAAAAAAAATATATATATATAGAATTAATTATAAACAATATATATATATACTATTAAATTCTAAGGATAAGTAACCGATCATCATTCCAGCAACTTACAGAGCAACTTGGTGTTGCAATGACTGCAAGAAACATTCAATTATAACAAAGCTTACTCTTACGTCTAAATTTGAAGAAATAGAGAAAGATAAGCATTCATATTTGCAGTGATAGAAAATCCTGCCTAACTAACAGTATGTGCAAGTGGGTGAATGTGGAATAATAAATGCTTCTCAAAATGAGCCTTCAGCAAGCTTATAGTCTCCTAGAGAGAGAAAATCTCCAATGGGGAGAAATTTTACTAACATCTAACTTCTGGTCAGATTCTGGTCAGATACCAGTATTTCGAAACCTGATTGTTTCTCCTCGGTGACCGCGGAAAATGTTAACTTGACTCCTCTGCCTATCTGGTTTAAGAAGAATGATATCCTAGAAAAAGGCTGGTATGCAATACCGTAGTATGTTTGTTGAGTTTTCAAAAAAAAGCAATTCTTAGAATGAATCCACAAGGGACTAAATTACAATAAATTATCAATTCCAAGTATAAGTAACCTAGCACCATTCCAGCAACTTACAGAGCAGCTTGGTGTTTGCAATGACTGCAAGAAAATTCTCTCTCTCTCTCTCTCGTCTCTCTCGTCCTCGGTCTCTCCAGTCTCTCTCTCCCCCCCCGGTCTCTCTCTCTCTCTCTCTCTCGTCTCACTCACTCACGCACACACACACACACAGACACACACCACACAAGCACTCACTCTCTCTCTCGGTCTCCTCTCTCTCACTCATCTCATCCTCGAAATCGTCTCTCTCTCTCTCCGTCCACACTCTCTTTCTCTTCCTCATTCCTCCTTCTCTCTCCCGTCTCCTCTCTCTCTCCTCCCGGCCTCAATTTACAGCTAAACCAACAAGCAAACATGCCTGGAATAGCTTCCATTCAATAAACAATCAATGTCTGGGAAAGCTTCCATTCCATTGGACAATCAACAGCTAAACCAACAAGCTAACATGCCTGGTATAGCTTCCATTCCAATAAACCATCAACAGCTAAACCAACAAGCTAACATGCCTGGTATAGCTTCCATTCCGATAAACCATCAACAGCTAAACCAACAAGCTAACATGCCTGGGATAGCTTCTATTTAAAAACAAAACAAAAACAAAAAACAAAAAAAACAAAAAAACAACAAAAAAAAAAAAACCCAATAGCTAAACCAATACGCAGACACGCCTGGGATAGCTTCCATTCCAATAAACAATCAATAGCTAAACCAACAAGCAGATATGTCTGGGATCGCTTCCATTCCAATAAACAAATCACTAGCTAAACCAACTAGCAGACATGCCTGGGATAGCTTCCATTCCAATGAATAATAACTAGCTCAACCAACAAGCTAACATGCAAAGTATACGTCCATTCCGATAAACTATTCAATAGCTAAACCAGCAAGCAAATATGCCTGGGATAGCTTCCATTCCAATAAACAAATCACTAGCTAAACCAACAAGCTAACATGCCTGGAATAGCTTCCATTCCAAGTCTTTGGGGTTTCCTTCGTCGTAAATATCTGTAGCTGCATGTTGCTGAAATGAACAAACAAAAAAGAAAATGTAAAGACAAGTAGAGAGAGAGAGAGAGAGAGAGAGGAGAGAGAAGAGAAGAGAGAGAGAGAGGAGGGGAGAAGGGAGGAGAGAGAGAGAGAGAGAGAGAGGAGGGGGAGACAGAGGGAGGGAGTGAGAGAGTGTGTGAGAGGAGTGAGGGAGAGTGAGAGAGAGAGAGAGAGAGAGACAGAGAGAGAGAGAGAGAGAGAGAGACAGACAGACAGACACACAGACAGACACACACACACACACACACACACACACAGACAAAGACAGAGAGAGAGAGAGAGAGAGAGAGAGAGAGAGAGAGAGAGAGAGAGAGATAAAACGACGGACAGAGAGACAGACAGGGCAGAGAGAGGAACAGAGAGAAAAGACAGAGAGAGGGAGAAGCAGAGACATTACAGACAGACAGGTAGACCGAGACAGACAGCTACAGAAGAGAGAGAGAGAGAGAGAGAGAGAGAGAGAGAGAGAGAGAGAGAGAGAGAGAGAGGAGAGAAAGAAAGAGAGAGACAGACAGACAGACATTCATTCGTTTTGTTTCACTTTTTTTCTTTTTTTTTTTTTTTTTTTTAGTTTTACTTTCACAACATTTATACATTCATTCATTCATTTCACTTACTTGGACATCTTCGAGGATTGGGGAGCACTGAAAAACATGAAGAAAACAACCTTAGTTGAGAGAGGCCTTGCACATTTTAGTTCAACACATATAATGCTTGCACACTACTTTCATGTAACCTTCGAAAGACACCTTCGTTGAGAGAGGTCAGACACATCTTAGTTCAGCATATGTAATGTTTGCACACTATTTACATCTAACCTTCGAAAGACGTTGAGAGAGGCCCAGACACATCTTAGTTCAACATATAATACTTGTACACTATTTTCATCTATCTTATTGCTGGCTGATATTATGTTCATCGTGGCCAAGCGGTCATCTCTTCAATCGACCACCCAACCACCCAGGCTTTTATGGTTTCTTCTTTTTTGTAGACAAAGCGGTTACGTCAGCTGCCTCCGGAAAATGTTACGGTATTCTGGCTGTCTCTGGTTAACGTTACGCCTTTACCGTTTCGTGATCACTCCACGCCCTAAATACACACACACACACACACACACACACACACACACACACACACACACACACCCTTCCCTCGCGCCAGAATACGTTCGCCAGTGATTAGATCTAGACCATACGCTAGTGAGTAGATCTAGACCATTTCGTTTTGTTCCAAAGTCCAAATTCTTAGAATCCCACACTGTTTCACAAGTAGCTTCCACGCTGTACTCGCTTCCACTCTGTTCCAGCTTTGGATTCCACTCTGTTTTCAGAACTAGCTTCCATTTTGTTCCAGAGCTGGCTTCCACTCTGTTCCAGAACTAACTTCCACAGAACTAGCTTTCACTCTGTTCCAGACCTAGCTTCCACAGAACTAGCTTCCACTCTGTTCCAGAACTAGTTTACATTTGTTCTACAACCACTCCCCCCCTTGGGTGATTTGGGGCATCATGGCACAGGAACACCTCACAGGGTGAATACAAGCAACGCGTCCAGTACCACATCTCTGTCACAAAGGGCGGGTAACTTTGGGACACATGCCTCTATTCATCCCGCGGGATACATCAGCAACATGAATTGATAAACTTGAAGTGCTTCTTCCTAACGTCATTTACCATGGAGTGGTTTCTGGGAACACGGCTGTGGCAGGTTGTTCTGCCCCAAGGTCCAGAGCGAAACGCGGGATGCCTTGCCTGCCGCTACAGAGTGGAAAGTCGCACTGTGCGTGGAGTATGGTGATGGTAGCATGCACGGCTGGACTACAAGAAAAAAACACTATGTGGCTATTGGTACCATACCACATGGCTACCGAAGAGTATCTATTGCCCGGCACGACATGGTACGCATACTTGTAGATCTTTCGTCCACACTTTCTTTTTTTTTTTTTTTTTTTTACTTTTTTTGGTTTACTTTTGTTTATTATTTATTTCTTTTTTTTTTTTTTTCTTTTTTTTTTTTTTTTTTTTTTTTTTTTTTTTTTTTACGCATACACGATACAAACATGTCTCAAAACATCTATGCTGTGGCTCCTTTGGATGACTGGGTGATAAATTCATCGTGACCTGTTTGATTGCGCAACACTACCATACAGGCCTAAGTCCATATAAGAGGTGTGGGGCCAAATCTGATAGGAGATGTACTGTCTATATGATGGAGGAAGGAATTTTTTTTCTACCCAACGCATTCCTCTTCCTGCTCCTCCTCCTACTTTCTCTCTTTCTCTGTGTGTGCGTGCATATCTTCGTGTGTGTGTGTGTGTGTGTGTGTGTGTGTGTTGTGTGTGTGTGTGTGTGTGTGTGTGTGGTTAACGTACATTAAAAACATATTTGTACAATCTGGTTTTGACTGTGTTTGGAGCAATCAATCGTTTAAAAAAAAGACGTCAATACGTTATGTAGGAATGTCAAAAATAATTCGCAATGTTTTTCGTCAATGGTGGCAACATGACAATTGAAACTAACAAACAGACATTGAAACCCCCCCAACATAGCCCCCCCCCCCCCCCCCAAGGCCCCACGAGCAGCGTGGCCACAATGGTAACAACAAGCGTCTTTTAAGTCGGGTCCTCTACTCTCCATTTTTCCCACTTTTTCCCCTTATCTGCTAATTACTCCATGAATAGGACTGTACGTTTTACCCCCCCAGCGTCCCCGGTTTACCTTTCTACATTTTTTACTGACCCATACGACATTCCATTTTCTTTTTCCTTTTCCGTTTTTTTTTTGCTTGCTGAAGCCAACCATGTTTTATGTCCCGTCCCCCAAGCACATGGCGTTTCCACTTGTCCCCAGATGTTCAGTGTATAGCTATACATTCATTAATTCATCCCTCTCCACGCCCATCCCCGCCGGGCCTGCTGCCAAGGACAGTCCCCTCTGTTGTGCCCCCCCCCCTCCATCCCCCCCCCCCCCCCCCCCCCCCCCCCCCCCCCCAGCCCACCCCCCCCCCCCATGGTCCCCCCCCCCCCCCCCCCCCCCCCCCCCCCCCCCCCTCCCCCCAACCCCCCCCCCCCCCCCCCCCACCCCCCCCCCCCCCCCCCCCCTTCTTTTTTAAGTGGGGTCCTCTACTCTCCTATTTTTCCCCACTTTTTTTTTGTTGTTGGTTTTCCCTGCCCATCTGACTCGTACTCACCATGCAATGTCTGTTACGTTTTCCAACGGAAGGACGTTTTTTTTTTTTTTTTTTTTTTTGCTTGCTGAAGTCAATGTTTTATCGTTTGGTCCCTGGCGTCTGGGTTTCTTCATCATGTTCTGATGTTCATTTATACCTATACATTCATTAATTCATCATCCCTCTCGCACTGCTCATCTTGCGTCTGTCCGTCAGCGCCCCCCCCCCCCCCCCCCCCCCCCCCCCCCCCCCCCCCCCACTTTTCTCTGATGCCGATACGATAGTACTGCAGTTATAACCTGGCTACCATTTCTTCCCACTACAATTGCTGGCGCTTTTTTTTTTTGTTTTTTTTTTTGGCTTTTTTGTTTTGTTTTGTTTGTTTTTTTTCTACCCCTACGATGTATCTTTGGATGTGTACCAATCTTGACCTCTTTCCAGATCTGAGAGGAGGCCGGGCGGTCAGGGCATCTGGGACAGAGGGTCAGTGTGTCTTCTCACAGTGTCCAGCAGTTCCAGACAGGCCCTCTAGCCGCTTGGTCACGTCGGGAAACTGGTCAGTTTTCCCTCTTCAGTGTTTTGCCCTCACCCCCCCCCCCCCCAACCCCTTGCTAGAGTTTTGTTTTTGCTTGTTTTGTTTTTTTTCGTGCTGTTTTTGTATTTCGGTGGGAACATGCGAATGGAAAAGAAAGAAAGAAAGGAAAGGAAGAAAGAGTGAAGGAAAGAAAGAAAGAAAGAAGGCAAGGAAGAAGAAAAAAAAAAGAACACACACACACGTGCGCGCGCGCGCGCACACACACACACACACACACATATACACACATGTGCGCGCGGACGCGCACACAAACACACACACACACACACACACAAGCGCGCGCATACACACACACACTTATATATATATACACACACACACACACACACACACACACACCAGAGAGAGAGAGAGAGAGAGAGAGAGAGAGAGAGAGAGAGAGAGAGAGAGAGAGAGAGAGAGAGAGAGAGAGAGAGAGAGATTTGGATTCTTATTCCGATTTCAGTTAAGCTTACGGTTCACTGGCGTTCGCTCCTTCATGATGGCTGTATGAATATTGGGCAATTGTATGAAACACAAAACATGAACGTTCAAGTTGCAGTATAGACCCTAAGGCAGATAACTACAAAACTTGGAATGTTCCCATAAAATATGCAGGTCTCCAAATTTAAATGACTTGCATGTAAAGCCAAAAAAGTGCCCTGTAGAGTCAACGAAAAACATGTCTATGGCAAATTAATCTGTTGATTTCCTTGTTTGCTTCTTGTCTTTGTGATGTGCTTGTTCCTCGTTTGCCAGCTGTTTATCTCGTTGGAAGCGGAAGGTCACAACATTGTTCTGTCTTGGCTTTCCGGTCATGTTGGCATCGGAAGGAATGAAATAGCTGATCGTTTGGCCAAGAATGCCACAACAGGGAAACTGTCTAACACATCGATCCCCTACACAGCTCTAAAAGCGAAAGTTAATGACTATGTTAGAGAACTCTGGCAGAAGGACTGGAATACACAGACGGATAACAAACTCTTCCAAATCCGTCCAAACCTTTTAAGAGTTCCTATCTCTGGTGGTCGCAGAGACGAAACGGTTTTATGCCGGCTGCACACCGGCCATTCGTATTTCACTCATTCGCACCTTTTAATCAGCGAAGAAGTTTTGTGGTGCATTCCATGTCAGGTACCACTCACAATGAAACATATTCTCCCAGACTGTTGGGACTTGCATGAGGTGAGACATAAACATTTTACAGCAGATTCCATGAAGACCTTGTTCAGAGATGCTCCATCTGATGTGATCTTTGAATTTCTGAAAGAGATGAACATTCTTCATCTGATCTGAGATTTTAACAGTGGAAAAGATTTTTCACAACAATTTTGGGTGTGTTTTAGAAGATGTGTTTGAATGGTTGTGTGAATGAATGACTTGTGAGTTGACTTCAACGCGGTGACAGCCCTGACATGGCCCTTTGCGGTCGGCTGGGCTATAAGCAACATTAGCTTATCTTACCTTTCGTTTTGTCAGTCTACAGCAACTCACCTCGGGGTGGTTTGGGGTTCTGGCCACATGCTCCGATTCTTTCATTTGTGGTTATAGAATCTGAAAGCCAAGAGCGCAGAACATTTTAGAGGATTCGGCTGGCTCGCTGATCCGTCAGAGATTCAGTTATCAGTACATTTAGTAATGAATTAGTTCATTCTTACTTTTGGTAGAGTATGTGATGGATGAGGAAAATAAGTTACAGTGTATGTGAGTGCGAGTGAGTGAGTGAGTGAGTGTGTGTGTGTGTGTGTGTGTGTGTGTGTGTGTGTGTGTGTGTGTGTGTGTGTGTGTGTGTGTGTGTGTGTGTTGTGTGTGTGTGTGTGTGTGTGTGTGTGTGTGTGTGTGTGTGTGTGTGTGTGTGTGAGAGAGAGAGAGAGAGAGAGAGAGAGAGAGAGAGAGAGAGAGAGAGAGAGAGAGAGAGAGACAGACAGACAGACAGAGACAGAGACGCACAGAGAGAGAGACAAAGAGAGAGCGTGTGAACGTGTTTGCGTGCGCTGTGTGTGTGTGTGTGTGTGTGTGTGTGTGTGTGTGTGTGTGTGTGTGTGTGTGTGTGTGTGTGCATTTGTGTGCGCGCGCGCGGTTTGGGACGTGAATTGGGACTTTACCAGAATTACACACACACACACACACACACACACACACACACACACACACACACACGACGCGCGCGCATGTACACACACACACACACACACACACACACACACACACACACACACACACACACACACACACACACACACACACACACACACAAGGGCGCGCGCGCGCGCTCTGTCTCAGCCATTTAAACCTAAACTGGTTAAAAAAGAATATAAATTAAAAAAAAACTTACACCTGTCCGTATGGCACTTCCGTGTCTTTTGTGACTCAACCAAGATGAAATCTGCACACACACACACACACACACACACACACACACACACACACACACACACACACACGCTGAAAAAAAAGTTTTCTGGTTCTTCTGACAAGGTTAGCATAGACAGAATCTGCACGAACATAAATAGAACAGCTTAAGTGGCAGGTCCACAAAGTCACACAAGTAATAGGGTGTTTTCTCTTTTTCTTTCTTTCTTTTTCTTTTTTTTCTTTTTGCTGTTTTGCCTGTGTGCTCATAGCTACATAGTTTGTTGATTCATTTGCATCTACTTTGGTTGGTTGTTTGTTTTTTCTTGCTTTTTTTATAACTTATTTTGCGGTTTAAGTGTGTCTGTGTTCAAACCACGCACGGAATAGAATTTTTACGGCTCAGAAACAACACACACACACACACACACACACACACACACACACACACACACACACACACACTGTGTCTAACCACCTGTACAAAGAGAACACTTCATTCAGTTCAGGGAAGGTCCAAACCTTACTCTTTCATGGCAGGGAGTGGCTTTGCCGTGACAGCCTCTTTGCTAATTCAGGATTAGCAGAATCTTCAGTTTTTACAGTCATGCACAACAGGACAGAGGCAGTATTAGCTGCATCCAGATTCAACCTCCTTACTTGTCCATCAGATCAAAAACTAAGAGCAGAGACCAGGCCTGCTGAAGAAGTAGACGAAGAAGTTCTATGGATCTTCGGAGGGCCTCCACCGTACAGCAGCCTTCGTCTGTGCCTCTGGGGTTCCTGACAACGTGTACGAAGAAGAACCTCCACACACACACGCACCCAAAGACCGATGTAGTAGAGGCATCAAACCACTGTAAGAGTGTGGGGTAGAGTGGATCTGGTGTTGTTCTGAAGCTGGCAGAAAGACGACACATATAGGTGGGCTGCAAAAATCCAAACATCTATGTACGGCGTTCGCAGGATTGGATTCGAACCCGCCACGTCAGACTATCAACTGGATGCTCTACTACTGACCTAGCCATGTTCCCATGGAGGTGTTTCAGTTTAGTATTTTAATCTTGACCATCTAGGAATACGCGATCTGCCTCTCGCTTGCTCGTCCTCCTCTACACTCTTGAGAATGGTCTTGGACAAAAAGTCGCAAAAGTATTTGTTAATCCTTCTCTCTACGTTGTCGAATGGTGTTGAACAATTAATCATGGCGACATACTTGTCCAACCTTCTCAGTTCCTTTGTAGGATGGTCTTGGACAGGGAGTCATCACGAAATACATGGCCACCCTTCTCTGCACCCTGTAGAATGGTTTTGGACAGGACAGGTAGAATATCTTCAACTGAGAATCATAGTTAGATCTATGTCCGCCCTCCACTGTACCCTGTAGCACGGTCTTGGACAGGACGTCATGCCGGGGATACATGTCAACCATCATGTAGAATGGTCTTGGACAGGGAGTCATGGCGAGATACATGTCCACGCTCCACTGCACACTGTAGAATAGTCTTGGACAGGGAGTCATGGAGAGATACATGTGCATCCTCCACTGCACACTGTAGAATGGTCTTGGACAGGGAGTCATAGTCATAGCAGATACATGTCCACCCTCCTGTAGAATGGTCTTGGGACAGGGAGTCATGGAGAGATACATGTCCACCCTCCACTGTACATTGTAGAATGGTCTTGGAACAGGGAGTCATGGAGAAATACATGTCCACCCTCCACTGTACATTGTAGAATGGTCTTGGGACAGGGAGTCATGGAGAGATACATGTGCATCCTCCACTGCACACAGTAGAATGGTCTTGGACAGGGAGTCATGGAGAAATACATGTCCACCCCCACTGTACATTGTAGAATGGTCTTGGGACAGGGAGTCATGGAAAGATACATGTCCACCCTCCACTGTACATTGTAGAATGGTCTTGGGACATGGAGTCATGGAGAGATACATGCCCACCCTTCTCTGTACATTGTAGAATGGTCTTGGGACAGTGAGTCACGGAGAGATACATGCCCGCCCTTCTCTGTACGCTGTAGAATGGTCTTGGACAAAGAGTCACGGTAAGATACACGTCCACCCTCTACTGCACGCTATAGAATGGTCTTAGACAGGGAGTCATGGTGAGATTCATATCTACCCTTCTCTGTACCTCGTAGAATGGTCTTGGACAGGCAATCATGGCATGTCCACCCTCTATGGAACTCTATAGAATTATCTTCGACGGAGAGTCATGGTGATACATATGTCCATCCTCCACTGCACCTTATAGAATGGTCTTAGACGCAGAGTCATGGCGAGATACACGACCACCCTGCAAGGCACACTTTAGTGTTATCTTCGACAGAGAGTCATGGTAAGATACATGCCCACCCTTCACTGCACACTGTAGAATGGTCTTGTACAGGGAATCATGGGGAGATACATGTCCACCCTCCACTGCACATTGTAAAATGGTCTTGGACAGGGAGTCATGGGGAGATACATGTCCACCCTCCACTGCACACTGTAAAATGGTCTTAGACAGAGAGTCATGGTGAGATACATGTCCACCCTCCACCACGCTGTAGAATGGTGCTGGACTGAAAGTCAGTGCGAGATCCATGTCCAGACTCTTCTGTACGCTATACAATGGCTTTGGACTAGGAGTAATGGCGAGATCCATGTCCACCTTTCTCTGTACGCTATACAATGGCTTTGGACTAGGAGTAATGGCGAGATCCATGTTCACCCTCCTCCTCTGTACGCTATA
>JADBJO010004044.1:105000-110000 GCA_016801955.1 Conus betulinus | reverse complement strand
TTATTTGAATGGTGCTTCTGGGGATTAAAGTGTAGTCTTATTCAGTTTCATTCCCTTCATGCTAGAATAGGGTTGAAAAACAAAGAGAAGAAACTGAGCAATCGGATATCAGAGTGAGAAAAATAGGCTCTGCCTTAAAAAAAATGTGGAGGCACTTGAAATATGAATAATTATAAGCAACGAATGGTGCAGTCGTCATAGAAGTTAAAATTAAAAGAAAGAAAGAAAGAAAGAAAAGCCAATGTTATGACCGTAAGATCTAGTTCTAGGACCGCTTTGATTCATGAAAGAAACAAATCTCAACATTGCTTCACTCAAAAAAAAAAAAAAAAAAAAAAAAAAAAAAAAAACAAACAGAAAAAACCTTTGTGGCGAAACCTATGAATTTTCTAGAAATTATTATTCGTATGGAAACGCTAATGTTAGGCCTACAGCAGGTACGTCTGGGAAAGTGACTTGTGCGTAAATGACGTAATCTTATAAACGTAAATCTTTGACGTGTTCATGGTATTGCTATAGCCTAGAGCAAAGTCTGGTGAAAATAACGTGTTCTCAATTTTTCTTCTTATTTGGAAGAGATCTAAGGTGAGTATTTACATTCTCTGTTTGTTTGTTTGTTTGTTTTTTTAATTGCCTGTTTTCTTCACATTTTTGTTGTTGTTGCGTACAGTTGCTAGCCTAGCTTCTTCACATAAACAGGAGCAGAGGTTCTCTCCTTGGTATTATTCAAGAGGGAGCTCAAAAAAAATCCGAACTTAGACCCATTCTCAACTGGCCTCGCGGTAAATGGATAGGGTTGGGCCGGTCCAGGTCTTGACCTGGGGGTCGCTACGATTACCGGGTAAGCCTCCCCCCCCCCCCCCCCCCCCCCCCCCCCGTTTTTTTGTTTTTTTTTTTTTCTTTGTCTGCCGCAACACGCTGCCCCGGCGCTGAACTCAGTGGTATGCGTTTGGGGTGCTGAGGCTATTCTAGATCCTCTGTTATCTTTTTGTTGCCCCTAATAGACCTATTTTCTTTTCATCTTACGCCTCTGGGCACACAGGTCAATAATAGTCAAAAATGACGGCTGGCCTTCCAAATTGATGAAGATCGAAGGAGTGTGTCTCGAGACAATGAGTGCGGAACATAAACTGGTGGACGTGAATTGATGGGTGGGTGACTAGGTCCCAGGATTAGTGCAGTTTCACACAGCACTCTCTGAACATTGTTTTAGACAGTCAACGGGACACTACTGAACAGCACCTGTTTCAGGATGTAGATCTGGATTAAAAAAAAAAAAGGAAAAAAAAAAACAAACAAACAAAAAAAAAAAACAAAAAAAAAACAAGAGGGTCACTTTTGCTCCAATAAGAAAACCTAACACAGAGTAACTTTTATTCAAGACTGACACAGCTGATAAATATGTTCAAACAAAGAGAAAACTGGTTAAGAAAAAGTGAAGCTTGGTTCCAGACAGTTCTAGGCTTTTGTATCAGGCAGGGAAAAAAAACAAAACAAAAAACCCCAAAAAAACATTTGTATTGTTCTTTGCTGGTGATGTGGTGCTTATGCATCACAAAAGGAACAGTGCGCCCTTAAACTGCCCGCGAGTTCATATTTCGTAATCCAAAACATGATAATAACACTCTTTGAATCTGCATTTAAGCCATTAATCACTATGTGGTTTGGTGAGCTACCCGGTTTTACAGATATAAGCTTATACAACGTCAGTTGAAACTTTTGAAGAGCAAATTTTAAAAAGGCACATTAGAAGCCTGCCTGCCGTATTCTTAACACACAACAAATAGCTTAAAACAACTCCAGTTCAACAGTCTAGAACACCGGAGAGCTAAAACATGAGGGGCACGGGAAAGGGGGTGGAGGGAGGATGGGAAAGAACCTCTCTCTCTCTCTCTCTCTCTCTCTCTCTCTCTCTCTTGAGCAACATTACTCCTACGTCGCTCATTTTACATCTCTGGGTTATACAGCCAGGCGCTGGGTTGCACTGTCGCAAGCCCAGCAATCCTCAGAGAGCACTCCAGTCATCATGAGGCAAGCCACCAGAGGCAACACTACACCATTGCCGAGACACTTTAGTGGTATCCAGTGACGCCTGTTCAGACCAACGCACACAGGACACCGCCTGCTAGCCACCCTTTCCCATTCCCATCCCGCCCCCTCCCATCCCCCCATCACTCCCCCACCCCCATATTTCACGACAAGAATTGCTCGCTCGAGGGCCGGAATAGCTCAGTGGTAGAGGGCCGGACTCGTAATCTTGGTGATCGTGGGGTTGCGGATTCAAATCTCCGTCGGGCCGTTTCGGTACAAGGTGATTTTTTCCCTCCGAGTTAACATTGGTTCTGATTCCATTTCCCATACAGTCCTTGGAATGAGACTATAAACTGAGGATCCGTGTGTGAACGCACGCATAACATCTTCCACTCACGTAAAATCGCGTCACTAACTTTTGGAAAAGAAGGCCAGTTGGCCGCTGGTATGGATGATACGTTACATATTATAGCATGTACTTCCTCGAAGCTGGAGTATGGCTGCCTTAATGGCGGGATAAAATAAAACGCCCATACACACAAAACTCCACTCCCTTTGTCGGGTAGATGGGATAAATCCTTGCTTGTCTATACTGGGAGTGTCCGCAGGAGTATCAGCCTGCATACACGGAAAACAGGGAGAGGGGGGGGGGGGGGGGGGGGGGGGGGGGGGGGGGGGGGGGGGGGGCTTGGCTACGGATGAGTAAGCTTCCCTTCCGGAGAGCGCCACCACGTTCGTTCGTCCAACGACCGTTCCCATGAACAACCGTTCCCATGAACAACCGTTCCCATGAACAACTTCCCATGAACAACTTTCCATGAACAACCGTTCCCAAGAACAACTTCCCATGAACAAACTGTTCCATGAACAAACCGTTCCCATGAACAACTTCCCATGAACAACTGTTACTATGAACAACCGTTCCCATGAACAACTTCCCATGAACAACTGTTTCCATGAACAACTGTTCCCATGAATGAACAACCGTTCCCATGAACAACTGTTCCCATGAACAACTGTTTCCATGAACAACTGTTCCCATGAACAACCGTTCCCGTGAACAACTGTTCCCATGACAACCGTTCCCATGAACAGCTGTTCCCATGAACAACCGTTTCCATGAGCAACCGTTCCCATGAACTTTTCAAAACCCACGACCACAACACAACCTCACAAAGGGCTTCGACATGGAGAGGACATAAAAACTGAGGTCACCACGAGAGCAGAGAATTTAAAGCTACATCATTGGAGATATTTCTTTTAAAACTGATCGATGAGGATGTGAACGATTGAGATGCTGTTATAGAGATTCATTCTGGACCATACACACGCGTGAATGACAGATGGGAATTAATTCAGTTCAGTGGTCATTTGAATGTCTGTTCATCATCGATGATATTAGATGATAATAAAAGGCAACAGAGATCACTGAGAATGTCAAACACACTTGCTTCTGGTCATATTCCCTCAAATTTTTCCTTCACATGTTAGACACTAAATGCTCCCCTAAGAATACTTTTGAAAATACTGGAAAAGGGGGAAAAAAAAAAAACAAAAACAAAAACCAAAAAGCAAAAAAACCAAGAAAAACACAACTATCTGCCCAACTCTGACTGGGCAATAATGAGTGCTATGTCCGTAATACATGTGTCATGTAAAATATGGTCAATGTTTTCAAAATATGCAGTATTCATACATTTTAATTTGTATCGCCCTGTTTAAATTGGGCAGTCTAGTAATATATGACGGACAGAAATTTTTTCCCTGACATATAGTACGCCTGACATCTGGTGAGAATTTTGTGTCTGTGTGTTTAACCTAAAGTTATTGATTATCTGTGGTACGAAGAAACTCTAGGGGCAGCATGACAGCAGAAGGTCTTGAGGGAAGTTTTTCTATAGATCTTGGGCGGTAAGGCAATCCATATGAGTTCTTAGTGATAGAGGGTGAAAAACCTGATTATGCTTGTGTCTTGGTAGGAAGTGACAGGAACTGACCCGACGTGCATCATTGGAACAGAAGTTGCAGCATGCCAGAAAAGCCGTCTTTGGGCTGATGCCAACAAGCAGAAGAACAAACGTAAGCCGGAGATTCTCGTTAACGCGGAGCATGTGAGAGAAGCCCTGAAATGCATCTTCTACATCATGAATACTTTACTCGCGGTGAGATGTGTCTGCTCGGCTTGTCTGTCTGTCTGTCTGCCTCTCTCTCTCTCTGTAATATAATCATGATATGATTTTCAAATAAGTAAAAAGTGTTCTTCGTTCTCGGCAACTCTTTCACAAACTGGGACAGAAAACATCATGCTGTACTTTGTCTTGTCTTGTCTTTCTCTTTCTCTTGTCTTGTGTCTGTGTGTGTGTGTTTGATGTACGTGTGGAAGGAAGGGAGGGAGAGTAAGGGGCATGTGTTCGAATGCGTCTGTATGTCACTCTGTGTGTGTGTGCGTGTGTGTGTTGATGTACGTGTGGAGAGGAAGGGAATGGGAGGTTGTAGAATGAGGGGGCATGTGTACGAATGCATGTGTATGCATCAATCCTACTACAAAAAAAATCTAAAATCTCTTTGCGTATATGCTCGTTTTGCTCACCCTCTGTGTGTGTGTGTGTGTGTGTGGGGGTGTGTGTGGTGTGGGGGGGGGGGGGGGGGGGGGGGGGGGGGGGGGGGGGGGAAGTGGTGGATGGTAGTTGTGCGTGCGTTGCTTAGACTGTAGTACGCAAAGCATGATTAGAAATTTACCCTTCAAGTGGTATAGAAAGAAAATTTACATAGAAAGTAACAGTACTTTAAAACAACAACAACAACAACAACAAAACCGCCACTACCACCACCGCACCGCTACTGCCAAAATACTACTATTGCTACTACTACATCTTGTCCGCCTCCTCCTCCACTCCTCCTCCTATTACTATTACTGCTACTACTGATACTACTATCTTTCTCCTCCTCTACTACAACTACTATTGTAT
>JADBJO010004044.1:57500-95000 GCA_016801955.1 Conus betulinus | reverse complement strand
TTTTGTTGGGGTAACTCTTCTCAAGAAAAGGAAACGGTGTTGAAATCATGAAAAAATGTTATTAAAATCATTTATACGGAGGGCAAAGAGATCAAGAGTGACAAGAGCTTCATGGTGATGTCTGCCATGCTGCTCAAAACAACTCCATTTTGAGTTGTGATTATCCTCAATCGATTTGAAACATACATATGTTGGGTTGCATTTTCTCTAAGCGATGAGCTTAATGTGATTTTTGTTTATGAAATAATCGCATGCAGAAATTGCGTGATGATTCCAGATGTCTCTTTAAAATACCCGAAAAAGGCAGAAAGCGCAAGGAGCATCCTGAATTGGTTTCTTGAATGTTCAAAACATTTCACCAACTGTAACAGGTGATGATATTCATCCACCCATAACGTACGTTCCATGTGTTTTGATTGGCCATGCTACATCATCATTCTCAAACATTCTACTGCAGTCCTTGATTGGCGATTTGCTGTCTCGCCCCGTTTTTCTTTAAACTTTCGATTTATCACCAATCACCTATCACCTATCACCTACCCCGGAGTCTTGAAGATTCGTTGGGGCGCCACATAAGACTTTGCAACCAGCGTCTTCCACTCCTCCCCCTGTTCTCAGATGCTCTTAAGCAGTTGCTGAGTGTGAGGCCAGTCCATGCACTGGTGTTGTCCTTCCTGTCTCTTTCTGTCTCTGTCTTCCTCTCCTCCTGCCTTCTCGCACTGTTCCTCGTAGAATGGTTTTGGCAAATTGTTGGTCTTGGTAAATGACCATACCATCTCATTTTCCATCTTTTCAGTATGAACAACAGGTCTTCGAATGGTCCTGTGGCTTGCCTTACTCTGGTCTGGACCTCCAAGTTGTATGAGATGACAAGGATCTTGCGGAAGCATCTCACCTCTAATGCCTGAATCCTTCTCTGAAGTTCAGCTGCCAAGAGTCCACGTCTCACAGGCCAAGAGAAATATAGTAGTGACCAGGGAGCGTATCAGCCTGATTTTGGAACTGACTGTGATGTTTGTCATTCCAGATGGGTCTTAGTCTGGCTAGCATTGTTTTGTTTATGCAGCGCTGGAGAGCACTCCAGGTTTTGATCCCTCATCTAGAACAATTGGCCCCCGAGGTACTTGAAGCTCTGAACTGCATCTAGTTTTTCTCCAATGATAGCGATGTTAGCGCTGAGCGCTGGTGTTGTTGATCATCAGTTTCCGATTTAATGATCTGAGAGTATCCGGGAGCGCGGAAGCGATCCACGAGAGTATAGAGAGAGCGCGGAGAGAGTATGAGTATGAGGAGCGCGGGGAGCGCGGAGCGATGTGAAGAGAGTATGAGGGAGCGCGGAGAGCGATGTGAAGAAGTATGAGGGAGCACATGTGAGCTTTGGAAGGATAAGGTTTTGTTTTGGGTCCGTTGCGATGGTCACTGAGTATTGATCTTGATCCATCTACTGCAATCAAAGACTTCAGATTTGTCACCAGAATCGATCTCTCTGTCCGGATCGATCGGAGCCAGCTCTTACCTGCAACCCATTACAGTTAGCGTTCACTTTTTTTTTAATTCATGTTTTCCGTGTGATCCATTGATTCAGCTTGTTCCCATATGTTTCTGACCTCCACTCCAATGGAATTTTAAACGTTTCTTCAATTGAGTAATGGGTTTTCAAGGCACTTTTGAAATGAGCGCGGTTGGAAGGGGAAGGTGGTTTTAGGGTGCTAGTGCCGATGTGTGTTGGGATATACTACGTCCTTACCTTTGTTTGCCTGTGTGTGTCTGTGTCTGTCCGAAACAGCCATGTCTTGCCAAGATAAAAAATACGACAATCGGTTGGTACGCCACGGCCATTGCGACTGCTGTCTTCTCCATCGTCTTACAGGTTGGTCACAAAGGAATGAGCGGAGAAAATGTATGAATGCTGAATGGTCGAGTGACATTAATGATAATAACTAATTTTTAGGGGAATGGGGATGGCGAGTTTTGATCATCAGCTTTAGTTGCTATGAGAGGTTCCAGAACATGTTCAGAAGTCATTCATTTAAGCGGAAGTGTCCGTTGTCCTACTTTATGGGTGTTTCCCTTGAACTGGGGGAGTCGAAAAATGAAACAATCAATCGCTTGTACCTTTGAAACAGTAAACATGTCGGGCATACTTTTTGGAGATTCAGGCAGTTTTTTTTTTAAATCATCTGTAGGGTCATCCCGATTATTATTATTACAATTAATTAATCTGCTAAGTCAGCTACAGACTTACACTGCTGCCTTTGTTTATTCTCCAAGACTTCCATCAGAATGTTGAGGCTTGCCGTCACTTGTCTTCGAGCTAAAGCTTTATTTGTTGACCAGATCAGACTCAGCATTTAGTTCAAGGCCCCCAGTGTGTCGCATGCTTGTGTCTATAAAACTAAAGCAGATCTAAGAGTTTAGGATATGCCCATAGCGGTATGAAAGGCAATTTCAGAATTAACATTATAGATGTGCGATACTGTGAATAGGGTAAAGGTGACTAAGTCCAGATGTGTATGTTCTGCTCCATCGCCGTTGTCCCACGCATCCACTATGCATGTATGGATACTTTCCCCTTAAGTAGCACACTGGTTAGACGGAAATGTTCACTTGTGTATATTGTGAACAAGCTGGCATCTTCCAGATTGCGTTGTCTCCCTTCATTGCTGATTTCGTTTCTTCTATATGTTGGGATCGCTTAGTTTAAGAAGTAACTAAAGTGGACCGGCACAAGTCTTATTTTGACGACAGTAATCATTCACATGCTAGCAGTTGTGTTTCTCATTCAGAAAGTAACCCTTTCCCCTTCCTCACACCACCTCTTTTATTCCCTCCCCCTTTAGGTTTTGTTCAGTCACAACAACAAACAGGGCTGTTAGCTTGGTTTGTTGTTGTTGTTGTTGTTGTTTTTTTTTTAACTGAAGGCAGGTTAACCGTTTCAGAACAGCAAATGTGATCTGTTTACATAGCAAAATAACACCAAAACCAGCAGAAGCATAGCTGAGGCTGCAATAATGGACATGCAAAAAAGGAAGAGGGTACAAGTCACGCCACTTGTCTCACTTTCCCCACAATTCACCTTTGTCAGTGTCCAGTTCACTTACGCAGGTCATGAACACCTAACTGGGCACCTAACACATCCTGACCCACTATAGCAATGTTCAAATGGCTGGGCTGCCCGCTAAGGGTAACCCTACACTATTATCATTATTATGATTATGATTATTATGAATGCTTATATAGACCTATCCTCGGCTAGAGACCAAGCTCTAAGCGCTTTACAATCCACACTCGTTTACACAACGGGCTGTCTACCTGGGTAGTGCCAACTTAAGAGCTGCCAGCAGGTGCTTCATTCAGTCGTTTTCCCGTGTCATCCAGTCAATATTGTTTACTCGGTTTCCTATTTCCTTTCATTCTTTCCATTTCTCACTCATGGTGCATGCCATGTGTAACGTGTCTTCCATACCAACGGCCAACCGGCGTTCTCTTCCGGAAGTTGGTGATTGGATTTAACGTGTGTGCAAGATGTTACACGCGCGTTCACACACGGAACCTCCGTTTATTTATAGTCTCATTCAAAGGACTATATGGGAAATGGAGTCAGAACCAATGTTTACTGCGAGGGAAAAATCCCCTGCATCGAAACGGTTCGGCGGAGATTCGAACATGCTGCCCCAGAATAACCAAGATATTGCGTTCGGCGCTCTACCACTGAGGTATTCCAGTTCCCATTGTTGTTGTCAGCACGGTCCACCCACTGCCTGCACAGAGTTTCTGCCCAGTGGGAACCACCCTGTGTGCGCTTCAAACTTGACAGCTTCACTCTATCAGAGGCAAAGTGACCAGCCAGCGAGCCCAACAGTCAGACTGACTGCCAACTAGGTCAACAGGAAGTGGGGAATGCCTTCAATATGTGCGAGGCAAATCTAACCAGCGAATGAGATAGACCAGACCCAGGGAGTCGACAGTGGCTGTGTCTGAACGCACGCATAATATTGTGCACACAGTTTAAATCTCATTAAATCAGCTGATGGGTTGCCTCACAATGACTTGACACCGATTACTTCGACACTTCTGCTGGCCTCTGAGATTGTAATGGTGCATTCCTCTGACGTAGATATCATTTTCGATTCATGTGTATAAAGGTCTATTGACCCCGACACTTCTGCTGTCCTTTGAGATTGTAATTGGTGCATTCTTCTGACGTAGATATCATTTTCGATTCATGTGTATAAAGGTCTATTGACCCCGACACTTCTGCTGGCCTTTGAGATTGTAATGGGTGTATTCTTCTGACGTAGATATCATTTTCGATTCATGTGTATAAAGGTCTATGATCCCGACACTTCTGCTGGCCTTTGAGATTGTAATGGGTGCATTCCTCTGACATAGATATTATTTTCGATTCATGTGTATAAAGCCTACTGACCTTAAAGCCTGATAAAAAATCTGACTTTTTTTTCTATCCGTTGACATTTATTCTTATATCTATCCATACAATTCCGTTTCTTTCTTTTATTTCTTTGCCTATGTTAAAGAGAGCAAATACAAGGTAACTTGAGGGAGAATTATTGCACCTTTTACTGCGACTCAATTGAATTATATCTTTGTACGGATTAAAAGATCTGTGGTCTTCTGATTGCCGTTCCGTTTGTTTGAGGTACTGGTGACATCCCTTGTGTTTCAGGGGTCCGTGGCCCACGCTGCTTTTAACAAAATCCGACAAGCGACGAAACCCAAGAAGAAAAAAAGCCTCCGTGGCGCTCTCCAAGAAACCATCCAAATCCAAGACATAAGCTGTCATTTTTAGCTCTCTCTCTCTCTCTCTCTCTCTCTCTTCTCTCTCTCTCTCTCTGTGTGTGTGTGTGTGTGTGGTGTGTGTGTGTGTGTGTGTGTGTGTGTGTGTGTGTGTGCGCGTTGTGCGCGTTTGTGTGTGTGTGTATGTATGTTTCTCTGTGTGTGTGTGTGTGTGTGTGTGTGTGTGTGTGTGTGTGTGTGTGTGCGTGTGCGTGCGTGCGTGTGTGTGTGTGTGTGTGTGTGTGTGTGTGTGTGTGTGTGTGTGTGCCTGCGCTGCCTACGCGCGTGGTTTGCCAGATTCTGTAGGACATAGTGAGGTGTATAGCTGTGTGGTGTGATTCTATGGCCTGAGATGGAGGGCCTTCATGACGATACCGGGAGTTTTTTTACAAATAAATGGGATCCTCTGTACTTCTTGTTTCGTCGTCTTTCTTTTACTCTGTTTGGTCTGCCCGTGACCGGTGACGGGCGGGGGGGGGGGGGGGGGGGGGGGGAGAGAGAGAGAGAGAGAGAGAGAGAGAGAGAGAGAGAGAGAGATCATGCAGAGAGAGTGGGAGAGAGATCATTGCAGATAAACATAGCAAGCGAGAGATCATTGGAGAGAGAGAGAGAGAGAGAGAGAGAGAGAGAGATTATTGTCACTAGGCACGCAGATTTTGCTTGCTCCACAAGTAGAACGATGAATGTGCACGTTTTGATGGTTTGTTTTTTTTGCTTTTTGGAAGTTTTTTTTAATTGTTTGTTTCCTCATGACAGTTCATTGCGTATGATCTGACTAGCTGGTTAGTGAGACTTCTGTGTTTTCTGGAATTTTTCAAACAGTACTTTCTTAAAAGATATACACTTCATATAGAGATAAGCTTGACTAAGAGGAGACCAAAAGGAAACAGCAGTGCAGCGCGCGCGTGGTACAGAGAAAATAGCTGATGAAACTCAATAGCTGGATACTAGCATGGTTGTATTTGAGATTAGTGAGGGGATAGGGCGGGGATACTGGATGTAAACAACCTGTGATGAAAGCTGGGAGTGGGTCGGTGTGTCCTCTTGGGGAAGGACTTGGAATATTTTCTGTAATAGAGTTAAAATTTCACACCTCTACCCTCTCTCTTACTATTGATGGAAAGAGCAACTTTCTGGTAACAGTCATCGAAAGATTTTTTTTTTTCCTCTCCGGACTGTTAAATACTCAATAGTGGCTTCGGGAGAAGTTTCCTAAGGTTCGTTGTCTTAAAAGTGCTTGTACCTCCGAGAGACAGAATTAGAGACAAGTTCAAACATTCAACACTGATCGAACAACAACGAACTGACACAGGTTAAGTGCACTATCGCACATCCATTTTTACTTGTTTACATAAGGGTGAAATATTCAAAGCTATTTAACACTAGAAAAATCAGTTCGTTCAAGCTGAGTGTTGGTTCTCACTATTTCATCATTAAGTGAGGGAAGTTCTGGATGATTTGATTTGGAGAGGATAGTTGATCTCTCTCTCTTCTTGCTAGTGACTGATCCATTTGTGTGGAGACCTGTTGTTTAATGACTGGGATGCGATATGTGGTCACTACCATGTATGCCTAGGGCAGATAGGGTCCCATGTCTGAAACAAATAGAACCTGGTCAGTAGTTATTCAGCTGAGAATCTGTCTTGTCGAAGTCACACACTTGGTCCTCTGGCTTCAGAGAATGTGTGAGATCTCAGCCAGCAAAGCATTAGACTACCATGAATATCTCTGCCATGATTATCAGTCCCCAATTCATTCTGAGGTTGAGTGAAACACGGGGGGTAGGAGACAGGAATATAATGCTACACAATTTGTTGTTAAATACTCTTCAGTTTGTCTTATGAAGTAAATTACAGTAACTTGGAATACACTTAACCCAAGTTCATATGGGTGTAGACTTAAAGTCACACACTACAAAGTATTCCCACAATCACCAGCATTTATGAATCAAGTTAACAGTTTTCACCTGCACAGGCATACTGTTTTTCTGATCAAAGTTTATCATTCAGTTATCATCTTATTCGTAAAAGATAGAATTGCATACTGGCAAAAGTCAGATTGTATACAAAGAATAATGGTCAGATTGTTAGCTAGGAATCTTAACCATGCATAGTAATAGCTTTTACCACGTGGTGGCAAACAAAGTATTACAACAGAATACACCCTTTATCATTTTGATAAATGTCACCAAGTATTAGCACAAAGTTATACTGTCAAACCACATGGCATACATACAATCAATGTATAGATTCAAACTGTAGAAAACATAGTTTCAACTTACATTTCTGGGAGATCAGTGAAGCTTAGGCACAGGGATGTAGAGTAGAGTGAGACACCCATGCACTCTCTGGTTTACCCCCGTTGTCTGGGTGGCTACACCTTGTTGTTCTACATACAGCTTGTCTAAGGAACAGTGATTGTTCACCAAGGCTATTCCCTTTTTACAAGCCAAACTATGGATTCTAGTTCCTGTTCTGGATTTTTGAGTCACTAAAGACAAAGAAAGGTGTGTGTGTGTGTGTGTGTGTGTGTGTGTGGGGGGGGGGGTTGGTATTCACCAACCCCCACTGTGAAATGGACCAGTTTTGATCGTTTTGAAACTAGTAGGCTTGTGATGCCGCGCCTAGATCATGGCAGGCAAATTGACAAAGCGCTGTTTGACACCCAGGCACCATTTATTCTCCCACGGGCCACACGCAAGAGGTCCGCATGTAGGTGGTGACTATGGTGTGTGTGTGTGTCGGGATGGGGGTGTGGGGGTGGGGTTAAGGGGCAGCTGCTCTCTTATCTACTAGAGAGAGAGCGCGCATTCTGACAAGTGAAGGGGGAGTGGAGAGAGAGCGAAGCAAGAAAGGGGCTGAGAATAGGACCTGATTTCCCCTCCCCTCCCATCCCCCGCCCCCCTGCCAGCTGTTCTAAGGGAGGGAGGAGGAGGAGAGAGAGAGAGGGGAGGAGGGAGAGTCGGGCGAGGTAGTTTACAAAAGTGACGTAAACTTTTCGTGTGATACTTTCGCTACATCAAAGGAGGAGGGGGCGCGGAGCGGGGAGTAGAGGTCGACAGGGGAGAGCTGGCATAGATTTGAAATCTATGCTGCCGTTTGTGAGGCGGATGGGAAGAGGGGGGGGGGGGGGGGGGGGGGGGGGGGGGGGGGGGGGGGGTGGGGGGGGGGGGGGGGGGGTGGGGGGGGTGGGGGGGGGGGGGGGGGGGGGGGGGGGGGGGGGGGGGGGGGGGGGTGGGGTGGGGGGGGGTGGGGGTGACGTGTAAGCCGAGGGCATTAATGCCAAAAGTGATGGAACTCTTTCCTCTCGTCTTGGGCATACAAGTAAAGAGTTAAGTTTAAAACAGCAAAACGCTACAACAAAGGGGAAAAAGAACAGAAGAAAAAGAACAGACATCCCAGGGAAAATGGAAATTGCACATCAAAACTCCAAACTTTCTTTGCCAAGCCCCTGTCTGATGTGTGGGCATACTATAAAAAACAACAACAACAGCGACGACAAAATAGTTACATGTTATCATGACAGAGGGAGGGTGAGGGTAGGCGGGGGCTCTAGAACCCAGGTAACCTCCCCATGGATCCAGCGCTGGTTAATAATCCATTGTTCCTTGAAGTGTTGCTTATGGAAATGTGTAGTTCCGTTTCATATTCTCATCCGAAAAGCGATTGAGAAACAAAAGAGAATCAACTTTAATCAGCTAAATGTCATGAGTCAGAAAAATTTGTGAATGAAAGTATACCGATAGTTGAACAAAGGAAGCAGCTGCCGCAGGTATTAAGAGGAAAAAAAAAAAGCAGATGGTATGATTGTGAGATCTTGGGCAAACGAAGAATTATGGAGATAAAGCTTTATTTTCAATGGTCTATAGACGAGGAACTTTTTGACGAAATACATGCATTATGTACAAATAATGCATTATGAACATGCGTTTCGGAAACGTGAACTGGAGTATGAAAAATTGGCAATTTTATGGAACGAGTCAAGAAACATTTGAAATTCCTCCTCCTACACACCAGCCGAAAACTAACCCGAAAGCTAACCTTGACCCTGACTTAATTCAACTCTAACTTAAACCCTTCAGAAAACTTTCCGGTTTTTTTTTTTTTTTGTGACACATGTAAGAGTTGTCCCAATGCTCATGATGTTTGCTTTTCCGTAAATTTGTCTCCGTTTTCTGCTGCTGCTGCTCTTTAAAAAAAAAAAAAAAAAAAAAAAAAAAAAAAAAAAAAAATAAAAAAAAAAAACAGAAATGACGTAATTGCACACGAGTATTTCTGTGACGTCGTTATTGTATCACTTTACTTCATAGAGCATCTTACTTTAGTGTCGTGAGAACGTTTTCTCAAATTTCTTCAAAATTTTGGAAGATATCTGAAGTAAGTGTACACAGTATCCCCCCACGTTTTACTCGCTTTATTTTCTTGAATCACTGTCAAGAAGACTCTTCTGTTTGCGTATATCTATTGACCAACATCATGGCAAGTGTTTAAAAAGACAAACAGAACTTTTGTATTGCATTTTGTTCAGTTCAAAAGCAAAAAAAAAAACCATAATAGTATCACTTTTACAAACTTTTGTGAGACAAATTGTAAAATACGGCAAACATGGCTTGGTCTTTAATTTTGCCATTATACATAACCTTTTCTAAGAAAATGTTGAAATTCTTTAAATTTGCTAGTCCCACATACCAAAGAGCAAGAGGTGTATAGTGTTGGATAGAATTTTTTTTTGTTTGTTTTTTTTGGATTTTACATGGTGACTACGACGACCAAACTACAGGAAAGTTTACTTTCACGCAAAAGTTACATAGTACAGGTCGCCCTATGATATTAGATTATCGGTTTGTTGAAACTTATCTTGATGTACATGTTATTTTCTAACATGACTATAAATATTTCGTACTGTTTATCTACCACCACTATTGTACATGTGGGAAACACTCAATCATGGTAATAATTTGTCCTTTTTGATGTCAGTGGATAACTTTTTCTGTACATATGCAGTTAGTCTATTATTTAATTAATTAAAAAAAAATCAATTTCTTCACAAGGATATGTTTAGTCCATATTTTGTCTTCACAGTCTCTTGTTTTATCACAATTTGAACATTAGAAAAATGTCCAAAGCACTTAAATCCTCGATAATCTTGAAGGTTTGAATAAGGTCATACTTTATTTTTCTTGCCTTTAAATTGATAATTTGAGTTATTCCACCTACATCTGTTTGAATAATGCTGAATCCTTTTTAGTAGTTTACAAGGGGTTAATTGTGCGCGTGATGTAATCAACTGACTTTTGATCAATGAAATGGCGCAGTTTCAAGCGATTCCCCACCACCACCACCACATTTACCTCCGCATCAGCAACCACCCTTCTCTCATTTCTTGTGATCAGTGTATGCTGTTTGGCCGTACACAAACTGGGAAAAACAAAATTCGGCAATTCCTGGAGTGTAGAGATCTCCTATTCGAAACCCCACGAGATAATTTGAAGAGCAGATTCTTTACGTCAAATATCGGAGACATATATATATAAATATATATATATATACATATTGTTGGATTTTGCTTTTATAGGACGTCTTGGATGTTTTAGTACTCGTTTCCGCCTGTGTGGCTGACATTTGCAAAATCAGTAGGCGTGTGTTTTTCTAGTAAAAATGAAATTTACCATTACCAGACTGATAACAAGACGGAGAAAACATTTTTGTGGTAGGTATGGGAAGGAGAACGGTAAAAATTCTGCTTTGCACAAAAATGGCGGCCCAAACGCTAGCTGATGTCGAATTTAAAAGAAACAAAAAAGGGGGGGGGGGGGAAAAAAAGTTGAGCAGGCTTTGGCATAAGCCAGGTTCGCTGTTTTTTTTTTTTTTTTTTTTTTTTTTAAAAATCACACGTTTGACTATGTTGTAGCAGCCCCGGGGGGACCCTGTGTTTTCGCCTAGGCTACAACTCGAAACTCAAAAACTAGATCGGAATAATAGAACACAAAAGTAATTTTAAAGAGCATAGTATTTTGTATTATACGGACATATCTATCAACGCACACATCCATAGACACAGACAGACGCACGCACACGCACGCACACACACACACACACACACACACACACACACACACACACACACACAAGTTCCCGGCAGCAGGAAAGTGTAAGGTAGAATAAAAAAAAAATCTGAAAAAAAACCTGTCTCTGTCAGTGTCTCTGTCCGTCCGTCTGTCTGTCTCTCTCTCTGTGCCACTTCAATGGAATTTTCCAAACGCAGTTCATTGCGGCTCTGGATTACAGCCACACCTTCATTTTCCCCATCTCAGCCCAGGTAATGATAGTCCACAGAGTCCAGGGAGGAGTCAGTATTATACTGTCTTGAGACAACCCACAGAAGGAGACACTGCACTTCTGCCGACTCATTTCGGTGGTGTTTCTTGGTGCCTATTCTGGTCCAGTACACGCAGGACGCCACCTACTGTGTCTTCGTCTGACGATTATAAAATTGCCTAGTCGCGGGGGGCCAACATGAGTAATGGCCCTTTTCTAGAGGGCGCCACCACTTCCGGTCAGTGACAGTCCCCTTGAATTTGTCGATACCGGCAACCTACAAACCAACCTCACCGAGGACATAGATGTGGAGAAGAAATCTACACTGAGCTCACTGCGAAAGCAGAGCATGAATGCAACGGAGTTTATTTTTGATTATGCTGATCGATGAGGAAGATGAATATGATGCGATAGATAGAGTTCTGTTCAGGTAACAGACGATACATTACAGGGGATTTCAAGGTTGAGTATGCTTGTTCCGGGCAAGAAAGAACGGGAGCCAGTCAACGTGGATTGCTAAAGCAGAGCTTGCAGGATGCCAAAAAAGAAGTCTTCGCTTAAGGATGCCAAGCCAAAGATCAAAACGAAACTGGACATTTCGGCCAAATTGGAAGGTGTGAAAAGAAGTCCTGAAATGCGTCTTCTACATCATGAATACGTTGCTCACGGTGAGAACTGTCTGCTCGGCTTTGCCTGCATAGCTGCCTATCTGTCCGTCTGTCTGCCCGTGTGTCTGACTGTCTGGCATGAGGAAAGAAAACATGGTTTCTTATGCATGATCATACACCCAGCTTTTCTTTTTCATACTTGTTTTTTTTTTCTACCTCTCTCATATGTTTTATGTTCTTCACCATACTTATTTGGATTGGCGCATTCTTGAATGTTTCTTAAGACAAAATGTATGTCACTACTGTATTTTGACATTTTAAACCGTATTCTTTTGTTGTCTTGTAAAGTGTCTTTCTTGGAAATCTTTAGGGTAAAAAAAAAGAAACGAAAGACGACGACGAAGAATTGTGTGTGTGTTGTGTGTGTGTGTGTGTGTGTGTGTGTGTGTGTGTGTGTGTGTGTGTGTGACACCACAACTAAACATTACAGGGTCCTTCAAGCACATCGTTTTTGTGTGGAACCTCTTATGTAGAAGTTTGAAGCAATATGAAAAAAAAAGCAAGTGTGTGTATGTGGGGGGAGGAAGGGGGTAGATAAGTATGCTTAAACATTTTTTTTTAACCTTTACCTGATGGCTAAAAACTCGCGGTAGCTAAACACTCCAAATGCACTGTGTCTAATTCCAAGTCAAGACGCATGCACCGAATCAAGGAGCTCATTTATTTTTAATAATTAAAATTTGTACATAATTGTGAATGCAACAGTCCAGTCTTATGGCAAAAAAAACACGCTACCCCCTCCTACCCCCCCCCCCCCACCCCCCCCCCCCCCCCCCCCACCCCCCCCCCCCCCCCCCCCCCCCCCCCCCCCCCCCCCCCCCCCCTCCCTCCTCCCTCAGTATAACGAAGGGAAGGTACTTGGAAATGGCATGAAAATTTCCTCCCCTGTCGAGGATCAGTAGCTTATACGGAAAATTGGGCAGCGAACAATTTGTTCTATATAGCATAATTCTATCTTCTATCTTCTATATAGCATAATTCTATCTTCTATCTGCATGATGCGTTTCTTTTTTTTTTTCAATCTTTCGACAAGAACGACTACGGTGGTCAACCATTATCGTCATTATATACATTTCCCCATGTTTTCAGTGGGAGAATAAACCTAAAGCCTACCAAATTATCTAGAAAAAGTAGGAAGATGACGGCTGTGATACATATGTATGTCACAATGATGGCGCGGATTATTTCAGTGAAGGAAAAGAAGTAATGACAGAAGCTTTAGTTTTCAGCAGAAAAAAGAAAGAACGCTACTCAAGTACAATGCCAGCACACACAATAGTAGGTCACACGCTGGCCTTTCTCTCCCTCCACCCCCCTCCTTCTGCCCGCTACCCACTCACAGTCTGCCTCTCCCACGGCCACCATCCTCTGCTTTCTACGCGCGCGCGCACACACACACACACACGCACACACACACACACACACACACACACATGTAGGCACTTACATGTCCTGCGTGCGCGTGCGCACCAAGAAACATAGGTAGGGATTATGTTGATACAAATCGGTGAAGAAAACATCCTAATGACAGTCGAGAGTTGGAGTTGGAGGAAGGAGTTTGGGGAGTGTGTAAGAAACTAATACGATGTTTTAAAATAAAGTGATTCAGATCACATGAAAAACAATTTGCACAGAACTAGAAGTGAATGTCTAGGAGAAAATGTTGGAAGGAAGTTTGTACCGACAAAGGACCCTAAAAAAAGAGAAGTGGGCTGGTTGTAACTGCACGAGGGGAAGGGTATATAGAGAGCAGATAGACCAGAAATTAGCCCACAAAGAAGCAACGATCTATTCTTTTATGAATAGGCCAACGACGATACCGAAAAGAAAGAAGAGCAGACCAATTCTAATGTGACTGTTTTAAAAACGAGCGCAAGAAGTTTCTTGACGATAGTAGGCTGCAGAGAAGTGTGTGATATTTTGTTGAGTGTGTTACAAAGAACAGAAGGAAGTGGTTAAAAAGTTGTTTGGGCGGTCCAGTGTGGGTGTGTGTGATGCGTGTGTTGGTGTGGGATTCTTGGTTTTTGTTTGGTTGTGTTTACCGTTTTAGTTTGCAGTTCGTTGAAGAAGCAGAAAAGTCTTTGAAACAATAAAAAAAAAATTGATTTGAGGAAAAAATCATTAAAAGCCTACAAGACGAGGGAAAAAAAAGAACAGATTAAAGTTTTTTTTTTAAGCACAACTTTAAAGTTTGGTTTAAGTGCAACTCAAGCCAAGGGACACTGATATTAAAAAGTGTCAGTTCAGTCCACAACACGGAGGTATCCATGCGCGCGCCGCTACAACCAGAATTATCTGCTAAGTTGTAGAGCGAGAAAATAGACTTCTTTTAAAGTTGTCCGTAAGAAGATGACGAAAAAGAGCTCTAATCATTCTATGTTACATGGTAGTTCTAGGTAGATATTTCTTCAGCAGAGGTTTTAGAGATTTTTTTAGAGATTAGAGCGATTCGGTTGAACGGGGGTCGAACAGGTCAAGGGAAGAGCTCGAGTCAAAAAAGATCCTCATAACTAGGACCTGCCTACGTAAGCATAAATATGGTGCAGCAGCCAGAACTTATGTGAGTAATTAGTAATTAAAAAAAGAGTATCTTCAGTAGAACAAGAACAAGGAACATTTTGTTTTATTTTTCGAGCTTAAGCTTCTTTTTTTGACTTGCAAGCTTGTGCAGTGTGTTTAGGTACCCTTCGTCCTTAATTAATTCATCCGCGCTGGGCTTATCAATGCGCGGGTGGGTTAAGATATCTGCTAAAGTCGTCCGGTTCTCTCATCTTAGTCATTAATTCAGGTCTCATCAGCTTTAAATCGTATGCGCCAATAGGGGTCTCGACCACTTTTGCAGATATTCTGTTGTAGGCGCGCGCAGTGTGATACCTCCTGGCTGTGGGAAAACTGATAACTGAAACTTTTTAAATTATCAGTGTTCCCTGCTTGAGGAACAAAGGATATCTTGTTACTTGAGGGGTGAGCACCCAACATGCAACCGCGGCTTGTCATCGGAGGGGGAAAGGAAGGGAAAGAAAACTGTGTGACGGAAAAGGGGACGGCTGAGGTGCGGGAGTGCTAGGGGCAGACGGGGAAGGTAGTGGACGTGGGGTTAACAAGATAATTTGGCGGGGGAGAGGGAGACGGGAGACTGGGGAGATGGGGACGGGAAGACGAGGACGCAGGAGGGGAGAAGAGACCTGAGAAAGTTGGGTTTAAGGGAGGGACCGGGAGAAGAGGGGGAGAGAACTGATTGTGTAGTGTAGAGTTTAGTTTGAAGTGAGTTGTGTGAGTTTGCTGAGTATGATGGAGTGTTAGTGAGGAAGCTTGTTTGTAGTGAACAAAAGTGAACGGGGAACCCAGAACAGAGCCTGCAGAACCCAGAAACAGAGCCTCTTCTCTAGCCTTGGCGGACACCGTTATTATTAAGTTATACAGATGGGGGGTTAGCGGGTGGTGGTGGGGGTTTAGGGTTAGGGGGGTATTTAGAGTGTAGAGTGAAGTAGAGTTGTAGAGTTGAAAAAAGACCCAGGGACGCCGAAAAACAAGACCTTGCAAAAAGCAGCACTTGGCGGTACATGAAGGTAGTGAACTTCTGATGTGATTGGGGTAATTAGGCTATAATACTAATCTATCTCCTCATCTATCTATATCTGCGCGTGCAGAGGTGGGGTTTCTGTTTCTGTTTCAGTCGTTGTAAGTGTCGTGCGCGGTGTGTTGTTTTCAGTGTATGCGTGTGTTGAGTGGTTGAACGTTGTGTAGTTGTTGTTGGGCCTTAGTGATGTGTGCTGTGCTGTGCGTGTGTGTTGTGTGTTGTGTGGTCGTGTGTTCTGTGTGGTCTGTGTGTGTTGTGTCCGCGACGTGCATTTGGGTGAGTGTCCGTGAATTCGTTGCGTGGTGTGCGTGAGTGAGTGAGTACGTCATGTATGTCGTGTGTTTGTGAGTGTGTGTGTGTGTTGTGTGGGGTGTGTGTGTGTGTGGCGCGCGCGCAGCGCGTGTGTGTGTGTGTATATATTATTATATATTATATATGTCGTGTGTGTGTGTGGTGTGTGTGCGTTGTGTGGGTGTGTGTGTGCGTTGTGGTGTGGCTGGGTGTGTGTGTGTGTGTTCTGGTGGGGTGCTTGAGATGTTTTGCTACATAACTTGACAAAATAAACCGTTCTCCAATCTGTGAACACTTATGAAATGAAAGGAATTTTAAAGGAAAAAAATGAAAATTATCATCACTCACCATGACAATAACAAAAAGAAAACCAGCAAACAAACAAAAAAAAAAAAAAAAAAAAGAAAGGAAAAGAAAAAGAAGAGTAATTATCGAACAAGCAACACCCTCTCCCCCCCAAACCTGTGTGCAATCCAGTGTGTGTCCATCTGTGAGCCAGGTGACGTCCATCTTCCCTGGTGCTGACAGGAACTCTGGTGTTCCTGTCCTCCGTGGATTATTCCAAGGCCAGTGACGAGAAGGCTGTACGCGGTCTGAAGTTTCTACTTATTTCGGGAGCAAGGGTAGGATGTAGCAGGCAAACGTGTCAGGATGTGGTGATGACTGTGTGGTGGGGTGGTGGTGGTGGTGGTGGTAGTGGTGGTGGTGGTGGTTGATGATGATGATAATGATAAAGCACGAAGACGCCAATCTTGAGTATGAGAAGATTGAGGATGATAAAGATGATGATGATGTTTGTTGGTGAACAATGATTTATGATGATGATGATGATGATGATGATGTTGTGATGATGATGTTGGTGAAATGATGATTGATTATGGTGGGTGATGAATATGATATGATGATGATGATGATGCTATGATGATGATGATGATGATGATGATGATGACCGTTTTTGAAGAAGGTGATGATGAGAGAGCGCAAGACGATAACCCCCCAAGGACGATGACCCGATGATATAATGCTATCGTTCATGATGATGACGACGAACGACGATGGTGGTGATGATGATGATGATGATGATGATGATGATGATGATGATAAAGACACAAAAATAAGTGAAGGTTCGGACTCTAAACAGGATAAGCTCAGCTCACACTCCATTGGAGTTAAATGTACAAACGCTGAAAAGGTCGTCGTGGTGATATTCATACCGTAATATTGCAAAACGATGATGGAAACGACGATGATCGTACTGACATGACAAAACCTGTCAACCAATGTCACAAACGTAATTCATAAAGTTAAAACCAGGAAGTTTTTTTTTAAAATAGTATATATTTTATTGTATAATTAGAAGAATCACATGTTGTTTTTGTTGTTGTTGTTGTTGTTGATGATGATGATGTGTTGTTGTCGCAACCCTGGTTAAAAGACTCCAGGGATCATCCGAACACAGCCGAAGCTTTTGAACACTGTGGTACAAATGCATCAGCTGGGATATGAGAACATTACGTGTGTGACCGTGTTTTTGATTACCCCGCCACATGGGCAGCCACACTCCGACTTTGGGGAATTTGGGAGACTGATAATGTTATGCTAGGAGCTTGTCACAACTGAAGACAATCCGCGCATAACTATGCAGAGCATAACAACATTTTGATGTAACCTTGGTGTTCTAGCCTATGTCAATTGGCCTGGCACAGCCTTAAACCACGGCGGAAAAGATCAGTTGAACATACACATGAAAGGAAGAAAATGACACAGATATTCTAAAAATTACGAAAACAGTTAACATAAAATAAAATAACCGAACAGATTTTAGCCTAGGTACATACGGGCAACAAGCATACATATTCCACTAAAAGAGTAGGTCTGTGGGTAATTTGACATTCACATCCACTACGCGTTGAGAAAAGGAAAAAAAAAAAGCACGATTTACATAATTTATTAGGTATAGCAAAGCATCGGTTTGTTCATAACTCCAATATTAAACACGAAAAAAGACATAACCATGCAACTATGGTCGTCGTGCTTAATGTATCAACCTGCTGAAAAACGATAGGCTTCTCGTGAACAAGTGTTAGGTTCGGTAAACGGTCTGTATGAAGAAGTAAATAATATGAGGAAGACGGACATCTTTGTGGGCAGATATTCGGTATAGTCTCCATCTCCGTGGGGTCTCTGCAGTTTCTGGTGGCTGTTCTGGGATGCATTGGGGATGACGAAAGATGCTGGGGTATTCTGAAAGCGGTGAGTGGCATCTGTATTCTTTGCCCCCCCCCCCCCCCTCCCATCCTTCTTCACGATGCCTTTGCTGCCATTTACATTGCGTGCGTCTGCGTGTTTGATATTCTTCTCATTTAGCCCCTAAATGCTTTAGATTCAGTCTCTTGATCACGGAAGGTTTAAGTGTTTGAAAGTGTTTTAAGCTATGTATTTGAGTAGGTTATTCTCCTAAACTTAGTAATTTTTCGGCTTTCAGCTTCGGTTAATTCTATTCTGCTGCATATGCCAGACAAACTGAAAGCATATTTTTTGGAAGCTCTCTTAATGGAGATGGGGTATAGAAACAAGATTTTGTCAGTTTGAGAGAATGGGAAAAAAAATACAGCCTCTCCAAATGATGCGATCAGCCTTTTAAAACTTTTTAAACATGTCTTCAGCCTTAACTTTATGTGTGTGTGTGTGTTTTTTTTTTTTACAGGTTCATTTATGTGTCATGTAAACCTATTTACCCAGTGTTGTCCGAGAGGAGAGGTGGTGGGTGCTGGTGTGTGTGTGTACTGCATTTCACTATCGGTGTGGTTCTCTGTTGTTAATAAGGTGCCTTCCAACGGCACTCAGAACTTCAAAAGGGAAATCAGACGCGCGCTAACAGTTAATTTTGTTCTTTGTTCTTGTTCTTGTTTTTGCCATTGTTCTTGTTCTTCTTGTTCTTGTTCTTCTTCTTGTTCTTCTTCATGTTCTCCTCCTCCTCCTCTTCCTCCTCCTCCTCCTTCTTCTCCCCCTTCTCCTCCTCCTCCTCCTCCTCCTCCTCCTCCTCCTCCTCCTTCTTCTCTTCTTCTTCTTCTCCTCCTCCTCCTCCTCCTCCTTCTTCTTCTCCTACTTCTTCTTCTTCTTCTTCTTCTTCTTCTTCTTCTTCTTCTTCTTCTTCTTCGTTGTCGTCGTCGTCGTCGTCGTTGTCGTCGTCGTCTCGTCGTCGGCTCTTCTTCTTCTTCTTCTTTCTTCTTCTTTCTTCTTCTTCTTTGTCTCCTTCTTCTTCTTCATTCGTTGATATTTTCTTCGTCATCATCATTTTCTTCTTTTTCTGCTTTTTTTTCCTTCTTGTCGTTCTTGGTCTAGTTGTCGCTGTAGTAGTAGTAGTTGGTCTAGGTTTTTGCTGTGTAGTAGTTTTGCTGTTTTTTGGTTGTTGTTGTTGCTGTTGTTGTTGTTGTTTTTTCCTTTCCTTTTCTTCCTCTTCTTTTTCTTCTTCTTCTTCTTCTTCTTCTTCTTCTTCTTCTTCCCCTTCTTCTTCTTCTTTTGGCTGTTTTTGTGTATAACGAAGTAGGGTATGTTGTGCAGTTTGGCATTCTGTCCAGAATTCTAGCTGTGCTGAACTTGGTCATCACGGGTTACGCGGGTTACTGTCTGCAAAAGGTCAGAAAGTAAATTATTCGCGTGCGCTCTCACACACACACACACACACACACACACACACACACACACACACACACACACACACATACGCACGCACGCACGCACGCACACACACACACACACACACACACACACACACACACACACACACACACACACACACACACACCACACACACACGTGCTTGCATGCAGGAATCATGCGCACGTCTCTCTTCTGTCTGTCTGTCTGACTTAAACGTTTTTACCGCAGATTTGTTAGGGCTTGGGCCACGGGATGAAGAGTTATAGTGGGTGGGGGAAGCGTTCGAGATGTGGGTGAAGTTAGAATGGGTTGAGGTGGTGGGGGCGGGTGGGGGGGAAGGGGGAGGGGGGGAGGTCCTAATCTGCGGCTGTTAAAACAAACAAGCAATGAGGGACTTGTTTCGAAAACCAACAAGTCTGACAAACCCAGATCTTTCCTTGGAGTCGTCGTTTGCAGACTAGAAGCTTTCAGAAACCAAACTGGAAACTTCTAGACACTAAGCTTGAAACTTTCACAAACTAAAATGGAAACTTTCCGAAACTAAAAATGGAAACTTTCCGAAACTAAAATGGAAATTTTCCGAAAACAAAACTGGAAACTTTCGCAAACTGAATTGGAAACGTTTAGCAATTAAATTGAAAACTTTCAGAAACTAAACTGGAAACTTTCCGAAATCAAACTGTAAACGTTTTAAAAATCTATGTTTCAAAATGGAGTGACCGAGGGCGGAAAATGAAGCAAAATTTAGAAAGAGAGGGGTTTGGTTACCGCCGAGGACATGGACAAACAAAGCACAGGACAAGACACAATGCATTTCGACCTCTTGGGTCTTCTTCAGGCAAAAACAGGTGACATTTAACATTTAGGACAGTACGAACAAAGAACGAAGAGTCACTTATCTTTCCATGTATTCAGCACCCAAATTAAAATGACCACCAGACGGAAACGACAGAGGGGATTATGGGAGAGGAACTGGGGACTGGGGGGGGGGGGGGGGGGGGGGGGAACGAAACAATGGGATTTGTAACTTGTGTAGCTGGTTTAGTGGAGTGGTATGATATATTTGTGATTGTAGTGGTTGTGGTGGATTGACAATAGTGCTGGGGGGGGGGGGGGGGGGGGGGGGGGGGGGGGGGGGGGGGGGGAGAGGGGGAGGGAGGGAGGTGGTGAACAAAATTTTAACAAAAAAAAAACAAACAAACAAAAAAAAAACATGATACCCTGTTTCTCATTGATCACTCCTATCTTTTCTCAACCAACATCAGCATATTAATGCCAACACATTATTTCACCTGTTACAATGAACATCATCCCCACAGCATTGTTTACTTTTTCAACAACACTATTTGTATGATCTTCCCAACCCCCCACACACCCATACCCCCCCCCCCACCCAAGTGGATGGAGAGATATGAGCTCTCCCTCTCTCTCCCCCCTCAACCCACATTGCCCTCCCTCCCCCCTTTTTTTTCCTTTCTCCTCCCCACAGCTACCCTCCCCCTCAACGATACCTTATCACACACACACAACACACACACACACACACACACACACACACACACACACACACACACACACACACACACATATATATATATATATATATATATATATTTTTTTTTTTTTTAAAGAAGAAAAACCAAAATATAATCGGTGGTGGTCATTTGATAACAAAAGTGTTACATGATAATAATCATTGTTGTTGCTGGAATACTGTGGGGTGCTGATCATTGTCGTCAGTGAAGGAAACGTAATGGCATTGGTATAAATGATGTCGGTTGAGGAAAAAAAAAAAAAAAAAAAGGGCCGGATCGGACCAGGTGAACATTGTGAGACTGAGGACAGGGTACTCCAGACTTTGACATCACATGTCCACAATACTGCACACTGGCGAGTCTTCAAATTATCAATGCAGTACAGCCCCAATGACAGAGGAACATTTCCAGCAACACTTTGAGCAGAAACCTTGCCTGCCAACACACCAATGAGTGCAATGAGTGGTTTTTTCTCTTTCTTTCTTTCTTTTTTTTTTTTTTATAATATATATATATATATATATATATATATATATATATATATATATAGTGTGTGTGTGTGTGTGTGTGTGTGTGTGTGTGTGTGTGTGTGTGTGTGTGTGTGTATATACACATGTGAGTGTGTGTGTGTGAGGATGTGTGTGTGTCTGTGCAGATGTGTGTGAAAACTGTCCAAAGTTTGTCTCTTTATGATCATAACTCGCCCAGAATATCCGTTTACATGGCTTGTGTGTGTGTGTGTGTGTGTGTGTGTGTGTGTGTGTGTGTGGTGTAACACATGATATCCTGTTTCTCATCGATCATTCCTATCTTTTCTCAACCAACATGAGCATATTAATGGCAACACATTGTTTCACCTGTTACAATAAACATCATCCCACAGTATTGTTTACTTTTTCAATAACACCATTTGTATGAACTTCCCAAAACCCCAAACCCATAACCCCCACCCCACAGTGCATGGAGAGATATGAGCTCTACCACTCTTCCCACATTTCCCTCTCCCCTCCCCCCTTTTTTTTTTCTCTCCCCCCTACCCCCGATGATACCTTATCACCCATTTATCATTTCCATTCCCTTCCCCACCATTATTAACATTACACACACCACCCATATACAACTACCCACGCATAATTACTATCATCACCATCACCACCCAGCAAAACCATTTATTTATTTTATTTATTCAATTATTTTCATTCCCTTTTTATTTTAATTTTATTTACCTATTTATTATAAGTACACCACTATTATTATCATTATTACTACCCTTTCGATTTTTCATTGTATTATGGATTTATTTTATTACATATATACATGATTTTTATTTCTTTATTTTTTATTTGTTTTTTAATTCTATTTATCTATGTTTATTTTTTCTTAATTTTCTTATTTATGTATTTATTTATATATATTTTAAAATTTCTATGTTAATTTTTAATTTGTTTTTTCTATCCCTGTATTTTTTTTTTTTTTTATCTATTTATTTATTTCTATTTACTTTTTTTTTTGTTTTAAAATATATTTTTTTTAATTTTTTCTCTCCCCTTCCCCCAACTTCCCCCCCCCCCCCCCCCCCCCATCCCCCACTGAGCGCGATATGCGTATGATATGTATATGTGTGTGTGCGCGCGGGCGTGAGAGAGAGAGAGAGAGAGAGAGAGAGAGAGAGAGAGTGTGTGTGTGTGTGTGTGTGTGTGTGTGTGTGTGTGAACCGATGGGAGCATTCGCCATCCCCAATAGGTCTTCAGAGTTGCCGGTTCTTGTCTGTTCTTCCCACCTCTGTCCAACTGAATCCCTTTCTGGTCAGCTCTGCCCCAGAGTCTTTATTCTTCACACCTCTGTCCACCTGAATCCCTTTCTGGTCAGCTCTGCCACAGTCTTTATTCTTCCCCACCTCTGTCCACCTGAATCCCTTTCTGGTCAGCTCTGCCCCCAGAGTCTTTGTTCTTCACACCTCTGTCCACCTGAATCCCTTTCTGGTCAGCTCTGCCACAGAGTCTTTGTTCTTCACACCTCTGTCCACCTGAATCCCTTTCTGGTCAGCTCTGCCACAGAGTCTTTGTTCTTCACACCTCGGTCCACCTGAATCTTTATTTATTTATTTATTTATTTTTAATTTTTCAAAGGGAAAATCAGACATTGTATATGTTCATCAGGGATGAACTGGACCACAGTTAGTCCAACCTTTGATGTGAGTTTGTGTTTTTGTGTGTTATATAGCTGTTGTTGTGTGTTTTTGTGTGCTATATAGCTGTTGTTGAGTTCTACTCTTCCTGTTGCTGTGTTATTCTTAGCGCAGTTCTTGCCCTTTTCCATCACTTTAACTTTCATCTCCTGTTCGTGCTTGTTGCAGTTGCTCCTTTTTTTTTTTTTCATCATCATCTTCCTCGTCGTCATCATCTTGTTCTCCTATTTGTTCTTCTTGTTTTTTTCTTGTTCATGTCCTACTTCTTCGTCCTCGACCTGTCCACCTGAACCTCCTGACCCCCTTTCTCGTCAGCTCTGCCACGGAGTCTCTGATCCCCAAGCTTTGTTGCTGGGATGGCTCAGTCCCTCATCTAGGTCCCCTAAGGGTTTCAGCTCAGAACCTGACGTGTGATTTTGGAGAGCTTGCTTCCTGAAGGTGTGACCTACACAGCCCCCCCCCCCCCCCCCCCCCCCCCCCCCCCCCACTACCCCTACCCCCCCTCCCTCACAATCAGCGTGCTGACTGGCTCTGGATTCTCCCTGTATACTACAACAACTCTTGGCTGGTGACTTTGCTTCGGCTACCAGGAGATAAAGATGCAACTCGAAGATGGCAGTGGGACCCAGAGCAGTAACTGTCCTCAGCGACCGAACCAGGCAGCTGAGAGTTTCAGTTGACTTTCAGTTTCTTCAAGGAGGCGGCGTCACTGCGTGTGAACCAGACCATATACGCTACATTACATCCGCTAAGTTTTGAGACCACATTACGCATGATTTTAAGCTGATGGGTAAATAAATCAACAACTAAGATGAGATAACTGAAGAAGAGGGTCTCGTGGCTTCGACTTAGCAGATGTCTGACCTACGCATTAGCCCAACGCGCTGGTCAGACCTTGAGTGCCTAAATAACACTGGTTGTCTTTAAATTTTTGGTATGTACTTGTAGTGAATGTACACATGTGTGTGCATGGATGTGTGGGCATGAGCCTATGTTTGTGCGTGTACGCATGTGTGTATGTGTGTGTGCACAAGCGTGTGTGCGCGCTTGTGTGTGTGTGTGTATGTGAGCGCGCACGTGTGTGTGTATGTATGTGTGTGTATGTATGTGTGAATATGTGTATGTGTGTGTGTGTGTGTGTGTGTGTGTGTGTGTGTGTGTGTGTGTGTGTGTGTGTGTGTGTGTGTGTGTGTGCCCTGCATGTACGTGCGCGTGTGTGTGCGTGTGTGCAGAAGTGCGTGTGCATATATATATATATATATATATATATATATATATATATATATATATATATATATATATATATATATATATATATATATATATATATATATATATATATATATATGTGTGTGTGTGTGTGTGTGTGTGTGTGTGTGTGTGTGTGTGTGTGTAATTTGTGAGCACACACACGTATCTGTATATATATGTGTACATATATGTGTATGTCTTTGTATGTTGGCGTGTACGCATGTGCGTATCTGTATATATTTGTGCGTTCATGTTTATGCATGTATATGCACAGGTGTGGATGTGGACGTGCACATGCACGCATGTGTATATGTGGTGTGCCTAGGAGCGTGCAGACAACTGCCGCGTACAGCTGAGAACAATCCTGCACCTACCCTTAGAAGCCTGCGCGCTGTATCATAGAGGGTGTAGGGTGCACGCGCACAGAACAATCATTCATTAAGGCGGTCAAGGGACATCATGCTGCTCTCTAGCAGATGTTAAACGTGCGTCTGAGACAGGTGTTGTTGGCAACAGTCTGCGTCCTCTGCTGCTGCATCGCTTTTTGTCTTCTTCTACACACACACACACAAAAAAACAAAACAAAACAAAAAACAGTGCTGTTAGGCAGGCACTCAAGGTCTGACCAGCGCATTGGGCTAATGCGTAGGTCAAGACATCAGCTAAGTCTAACCACGAGATCCTCTTCTTCAATTCTCTCATCTTAGTTGTTGATTCATTTACCCATCAGCTTAAAAAATCATATCGTAGTGGGGGGTCTCAAAACGTAGCGGATGTGGTGTAGCGAATATGGACTAGCCCGCACGCAGTGACGCCTCCTTGAGGAAACTAAAACTAAAACTGAACACGGTCTTCTTCCATGTTTGGAGCCAAACAGCAAGGCTTTAATCGCTGGGAATGTCAGTTGGAGATGCACAGTTCTGCGGCTCTCCTGATATCTCTCGAGACCCAGAAGGTCTTTTCAGCATCATAAAATACTGCTCGTGGTTTGCTTAGCCTGGCAGTGACGTCATGGATAGTGACCCCCCCCCCCCCCCCCTTCTCCCAGTGTATCAATCTACCCCAGTTGCATCACATGATTAGTCTGTGGCACAATAGTATAAACGCTGCGATCATCCATTTCTGTCGCTGTTTTATGTCGTGTTTGCTTTCCATTGGGATGGGGATGACATTGGAGAGTGGAAGGTGGGTAAGGGATGGTCAGATGTATGGGGGTATAAGGAGTAATGGCTAGAGGGAAGGAAGTGGGGGGGGGGGGGGGGGGATGGGGGGAGGGGGGGTGAAGAGATGGAGTCACTCCATGTCTTGGACCTGGTCCGATCTGATTCGCCTGTTGTAGCTGCACAGTCCTGACGGCCTTCAAAAACACCTGCTTGACGCCCGTGCACAGGTACGACGGACAGGACAATTTCAACACCTATTTCATCGACTACGCCCAGGTCAAGGTCAGTTCCTATGAACTTTTGACCTCTTTCCGCCTCAAGAGGGCCTGTGCGAACGGCTGGAACGAGGAGAGCAAGACTGAGTGCAGGGATAGACAGATGGATAGACAGATGAATGGACGAAGGGAGGATTCCATTATTATGTTAGCTTTTGTCTGTCTTGAAAGGCATCTTCTATCGGTAGTAGTGGTGGAGGGAGAGAGAGAAAGTAGAGCGGGGTGTGGTCGTCGCACTCATCATCATCATCATCATCAGCAGCAGCAGCAGCAGCAGCAGCAGCAGCAGCAGCAGCAGCAGCATCGTTATTATATCAAAACAAAACAAAAAAAATCGATGTTGCGAAGACCGGAAGTCAATTTCCCTGTACACATGCCAACTCACGCTTGTCCTGAACATATCAAATGCGCACCACTGAAGCCCATAAGGACTGGTCGAAATGTTTGTAGTGACTACCATACAACCATCCATTTTTTTTTTTTTTTTCAATCCCGAGTCCTTAATCTTAAACCCATCCTAAACCCACATAGCCCCCCCCCCCCCCCTCCCCCCCCCCCCCCCCCCCCCACTGCATTCTCTTTCTTTCTTATCACCCTCTCGGTCTCACTCACTGTGACAGTATCTCATCTTGTGTTTGTCCCTTTTTTTTGGTGTTTTTGCTTATTCTTCCTTCCATGCAATCCACCACACTCTTGTCTCGGCTTGCCACCCACCCCTCCCATTTTTGTCTGGCATTCCTTCCTTCCTTCCTTCCTTCCTTCCTTCCTTCCTTCCTTCTAGGCTAGGTCTTTATTCTTTTTACCTTATTTCTTCCCCCATCTCATCTCCTCCCCCTCTCTCCCCCCCTTTTTCTGCTTATTCTCTTTCCTTCTTCTTATTTTAAAATTCATCTCCACCCTCCCTGTCCCTCCCTTACCTTTCGTTTCCTTCCTTCCCTTGCCTTCTCGTCAGCCCTTTGCTCTTATAATAATAATGATAATGATAATAACAACAATGATAATAATAATGATCATCATCATCATCGTTAGAATATTAGCAATAATGATGATGATTATTTATGGCGCATAATCTTTCATCATAAGCCCTAAGCACTTACAAATACGTAAACGTTTAAAGAAAATATAAATGAGTCCAATAAGAAGATAAATGTTACAATACGTACCATGCATCTACAAACAAGTGTGCATATTGACACCCACACACACCCACACACACACACAAAACACACACACACACACACACACACACACACACACACACACACACACACACCACACACACACACACACACACACACACACACACACACACACACACAGCAGCACGCACGCACGCATGCACACACACACACACACACACACACACACACACACACACACACACACACACACACACACACACACACACACACACACACACACACACACACACACACACACACACACACACACACGATCTGGTGATACATCAAATCCATCAAATTATCGACCTGTTTCTATTTTATCTGCTTTATCTAAGCTACTGAAAAGCACATGCAAAAGCGCCTCTATTCTTACCTTACTAAAAAATAATTTACTCAGTGAAGATCAATCTGGTTTCCGTGAAAAACATTCCTGTTATACAGCCCTCATACAGCTTGTTGATAGCCTTCTATGCAGTATAAATAAAAACAAATTTACTGGTATTCTTTTCATAGACTTTGAAAAAGCTTTTGATGTTATAAATCATCCTCTCCTACTGCGCACATTAGAACTGTATAAATTAATTCCAGAATTCTCAATCTCATGTCTTCTTTTCTGTGTAATAGGAAATAAGCAGTAACGGTCAACGACAAAATGTCAAACGTTTTGCCTGTTAAATACCGAGTACCACAAGGCTCTGTATTAGGTCCTATTCTGTTTTATATCTATATCAATGATTTACCTTTTTATGTTTAATGTAAATGCGAAATGTTTGCCGACGGTACATCTCTCCATCCCAGTGATTCAGACACCCATAGACTAGTAAATAAACTACAAAATAATATTCAGAGACTTATAGAATGGACCCAACTGAATAATATATCCTTAAATGCAAACAAGACCAAATGTATGTATGTATGTGCTCGACAAAAACTGCAAAGAATGAAGTCAAAATTTCAGCCATTGTTTATATCTGACAAACAAGTTGAAGAAGTAGATTCACATAAAATGCTAGGAGTAATCATTGATAAGGATCTATCGTGGACCGACCATACGAAGTCACTGGGAAAACGTCTTTCAAAAAAATTACTTCAGCTAGCCAAGATTAAGAATTTCCTTGATACCCATTCTCGTAAGCTTTTCTTCTGTGCTCACGTTTTATCAATAATTGATTATGCTTTCGACATTATGGGGCAGCTGCAGTGAAACCAACTTAAAAATGATTCATCGAATGTACAAAAGAGCACTGAAATTAGTATTGTTAAAATCAAGCACTCTGACTACAGAAGATTATAAAAAAAAAAACTTAATATATTAACTTTCCACAACAGACTTTTGTTCAATAAGGCAGTATGTATGCATAATGTTATATACGGCAATGCTCCTGAAAAGATAAGCGACACGTTCAAAACTAACATCCATAGACACAATCTTTTTTTTTTTTTAATCTTTTCCTAGACCAAGAAATAATCTTTATAAATCTAGTTTTTTTATACTCTGGTGGAAAAAGATGGAACAAGTTACGAACACGCTTTAAAAGTATAAACAATAAAATAGAGTTTAAAAATAATTTGAAAAGGTATCTCATGAATGATTCATTACTTATATTTTTCTCAACCCACTGAAATGGCATTAAATGATTTTACACAGTGTATGCAGTGTATATGTATACCTATGTACATGCTCGCGCATGAGTGTGTATGTGCCTCAAAGGAATGGGTATGTCAGTGTCGACAGTATTCTTGGAATATACATACCGTGCACAATTTGTGAAGACAATGTACATATTGTACATAAATCAATCTCTCTCTCTCTCTCTCGTCTCTCTCTCTCTCTCTCTCTCTCTCTCTCTCTCTCTCTCTCCTCTCTCTCTCTCTCTCTATTTCGTTTCCCCTTTCTGGATTTTTTCCCCTTCTCATTTGTACACTCCCCCCCTCCCCCCCCCCCCCCCCCCTCCCCCCATCCATTTTCTCTGGTTTCTATTTTTCATTGTCTTTGATTTTCATAAATTTTTGTGGTTTTTTCGTCGTTTCATCTATATATTTTTTTATGGATGGCTTGATGTAAAAAAAAAAGATTTATTGCTTATTCAATGTTCCATCTGAAAATAAAATGTTTTTGACTTTGACTTTTAGACACACACACACACACACACACACACACACACACACACACACACACTCTCTCTCTCTCTCTCTCTCTCCTCTCTCTCTCTCTCTCTCTCTCTCTCACACACACACACACACTCACACACACACACACACACACACACACACACACACACACACACTCTCTCAGTCTCTCTCTCTCTCTCCTCTCTCTCTCTCTCTCCTTCTCTCCTCTTCCCATTTCCCTGTCCCTCCTCATCATTGTGTTCCTTCTCTTGCCTTTTTCTCCATCTCTTCATTTCATCATTCCCCTTCCTCCATCACTGTTCTTTCCTTTTCTTCCCCCTTGTTTCTTATCTCTTTCCACCTGTTCTCCCCCTTTCCTCCATCTTTACCCCCCCCCTCCCCCCCCCCCCTTTCTTTAACCCCCCCCCCCCCCCCCCCCCCCCCCCCCCCCCCCCCCCCCCCCCTTTTTTTTTTTTTTTTTTTTTTTTTTTTTTGTTTTTGTTTTTGTTTTTTTTTTTTTTGTTGTTTTTTTTTCCCCTTAAGAATTGTTTCTTTCATCATTTGTAACTATTTTCTTTTAATTTGTGGGCCTCCATCCTCTTTTTTTTCCCTCCATCGTCTGCTTTTTCTCTCTGTTCCTTTGTCTTTATTTTTTTTTTTTTTAAAGAACATAATGACTAACTCATGCTCACCATGCCATGTCTGTGTGTTGTCTTGAAGAAGGACAGTCGCATGTTGACTTTTAATGTGTGTTAACGGTTTGCTACAAAGCGTCTGGGTATATTCGTGTTCTACTGTATGGAGTGCTGACACTTTCATACTGATATGTTTCACGACACAATGTACGCACTAATGCATCCACCCACCATAAACAAAACAAAACAAAAACAAAACAAACAAACAAAACAAAACAAAACAAAACTCCCAACAACCTGGCAACCTCTCTGTCATTCAGATACTTTTTTTTTTCTTCTTCCCTTCTTCACCTCGTTGATCTCATTTCCTTCTATGCCCTCCTTCCCTTCCCCTCCCTTTCTCTCCTTCCTCCCCTTCCTTCCGTTTTTTTTTTTTTTTTTTTTTTTTTTTTTTTTTTATCCCCTCCCTTCATTCCTTCATCCTCCCTACAGCTGAGTTGCTGTGGCATCTTGGACAAGGAAGACATCCAGCAATCGCGGTGGTACGCTGCAGGAAACACAGAAGTGCCGCGCTCCTGCTGCCAGCTGAAAACCAGGCAGAGGATTGACCAGTACAACTACGACACCAGGACGTTGACTGCTGACGATCTGATGGATCCCAGCTGTAGTACAGCCCCTAAGAGCAAGCAAACCACTTTAAGTGGAGGCCACTGGGGGTAAGTGGGGTGGCAGGGGTGGGGGGGAGGGGGTGGGGGGGGGGGGGGGGGGGGGGTGAAATGGGGGTTGGGGTGGGGAGTGGGGATAGGACAGGAACGGGGGAGGAGGACGGAGGGAGGAAGGGAGGGAGGGAAAGTGGATGGAGGGAGGTGGTGGGAGGTAGGGTGGAGGAAGGGTATTCGATTTCTGTCTGTCTTTGTGTCTGTCCTTGTCTGTCTGTCTGTCTGTCTCTCTATCTGTGTGTGTGTGTGTGTGTGTGTGTGTGTGTGCGCACACACACACACACACACACACACACACACACACACACACACACACACACACACACACACACGCGCCCATAACATTACATTATGTTTGTCTAATAATTCATCTGTTCTCTTTTCCATCTGTTCCCACCGGTGATCATTTAACATTTTCAAAAAACGTCTCTTCTAAGATGGCATATTTCTTTAAAACATTTTCTCTTCCATACTGAAACTGTCCGTCACGTTTTAGTTCCTTTGATGAGGCAGATAGAATCTTGTTACGAAAAAAAAGAATAAGCCCATTTTCTTTGAGATGCTATATGTAATCGTTTTACTTTTATTTGTTTATTATTAATTAATTGAAAAAAAAGGGTTTTTTTTGTCTACAACTGAATCTAAATTTCTAAGTAATTAACGAATGGTTAAATGTTTACAACGGCCCGTTTTCTTCAAGCAATGTAACCATGACACTTCTTTCACACTACATATAATGTACATGGCTTTCATGACCATCATGGATATTATCCTTGTTTTTGAATAATTGTATTCCTTTCCCTGAAGTAAAATTTTTGTGGATTGAATAGAGAATATTCAGTGTAATTCTGGCAGCATTATTTGTTGTTCAGAAAGCTTTCGTTGTCATAAAAAAAAAAAAAATCTGCAAAGAACACATTATTCGAGGTCCAATTCTGAAAAAAAAAAATCAGAATTGGTGATTTTAAATCAAGTTCATAACAAAAAAGTTTTGATGAAATATGTTGTTATCCTAATTATCTAGCTGTTTCATTATTGAATCAATAAGTCTCCAAAAACGGGTTGGATCCTCAAAAGGTGGTATCCTCAACGGTATATATAGTTCATTTCTTTGCACAAGGCTTCAAATACGTGTTTCAATGTTTACGTTCCTGTAGGCAGGTTTTAACCATTACATTTTCAATGCATGGTTTACATGTCAGATATTCCTAATTCTCCTTGTTCAACATTTTGCACAGAACATTCTTGTTTTGCTTTGTAATTTTTATTCCCGTACACGAATTCAAAGCAACTTTTTCTGTAAATTGTTTCAATACCTTTTCCGGTGGGTTAGGTAGCAAAATCCACAAATAAATTGATTTGATAACATGAAATGTTGCAGCCTACACAAAAGAGTGTACGTTCTCTCGCCCACGTTTCAAGGAAAGTCTTAACTGCAACAAACAGGTCTCCTACAGACGTTCTGACGTTGACACCTGTCCGTGTTTCTGTCCACAACAGCCATGCTTTATCAAAATAAAGAATATGACACTGGGTACTCGTTTCTGTCCACAACAGCCATACTTTATCAAGATAAAGAATATGACACTGGTACTTCTTTCTGTCCACAACAGCCATGCTTTACCAAGATAAAGAATATGACACTGGGTACTTCTTTCTGTCCACAGCAGCCATACTTTATCAAAATAAAGAATATATGGGTACTTCTTTCTGTCCACAACATACTTTATCAAAATAAAGAATATGACACTGGGTACTTCTTTCTGTCCACAACAGCCATGCCTTTACCAAGATAAAGAATATGACACTGGGTACTTCTTTCTGTCCACAACAGCCATGCTTTACCAAGATAAAGAATATGGCTGGGCACTTACTCCTCCTCGGCTGCAATTTCCTCCATGATGTTGCAGGTTGGTCAGAAATGTGTGACTGGATGAATGAATAGTCGTTGAACGGCTGTGTGAACAGAACTTCGTACTGCTGAATCTCTTTTTTTTTTTTTTTTCATTTCTTTCTTTTTTTTTCTTTTCCTTTTTTTTTTTAATTTTTTTTTTTGGGGGGTGGTGGGGGTGAGGATGGGGGGTTGGGATGGGAATGATGGGTGCCATGTCAGTACGAGTGGTTCCACAACTATGGACAGAAACTTTGATTCGGGGTGAGAACATCACAGAATTTTTACTGTGGGTGTATGACCATGTGCCAAGGAGGCACATACACATATCATATATCTTTCCCTGATTATATCCGATCCAGCGGATAAAGGCCTAGGAGCATATAAATAATATTTAATGATCTGTCTTGGGGAAGGATTACAATAGTTCCCATATGCTGCTAATGAAGAGTTTAACATTTTTAATGTATTTCCTGGTTTTATGTCCTCATCTTAAAAACCTCCCTCCCGTCCTCCGCACCCCCCCCCCCCCCCCCCCCCCCCCCCATTTTTTTTTTTTGTTTGTTTCTTTCATTGGATCTTTGCCAAGTCATTAATGTGATGACAGGAGAATTGTAAGCCTGAACTTGTTTTCCCCCACTACTAAGTTGTCAGATAAGTAGTATATCGAGCCATATATATCTATATATATATATATATATATATTATATATCATATTATATATATTACACACACACACACACACACACACATGTATGGTATATATATTTTAAATTTCCTTTTATCACCCATTTTACACACACACACACACACATACAACATACACACACATATATATATATATATATATAAGTACAAAAAAAAAAGCAGGCACACCAGCCGCACACTCTCCATGTGTGGTGTGTGTGTGTTTGTGTGTTGTGTGTGTGTGTGTGTGTGTTTTAAAGCTTTCGCCTTTGTTAAGTGCTTTGTCAGTATCTCTTTGTGTATATATATATAGTATATATATATATATATATATATATATGTGTGTGTGTGTGTGTATATATGTGTGTGTGTGTGTGTGTGTGTGTGTGTGTGTGTGTGTAGTGTTTGTGTGTAGTATGTACGTGTGTGTGTGTGTAGTAGTAGTAGTAGTAGTAGTAGTAGTGTGTGTAGTGTTTGTGTGTGTATGCATGTGTGTAGTGTTGTGTGTGTACGTGTGTGTGTGTGTGTGTGTGTGTGTGTGTGTGTGTGAGAGAGAGAATGGAGACAACAATCTCTGCCAGCGCCAAGATCCTAAAATAAGGTGTTTTTATTTTAATGCCAGTCATAACTTTTATCGCTAGGCATGATCATGAATGACACAGAGAGAAACGCCTTGAATTTCCATATGGATCGGTGGACCTGATCTGGATCCAAAGCCACATAATCAGGTGTGGTCTGCTCGGCAAAGTTACATAAAAGCCGAGCGGCTTGAAACGTAGTGACAACATACAATGTGATCCTAGAATCAAACCCCGTACATTTGGGAGGCGATCGATCTGTGGGCGATGTTGCGAGTAGTTTGGTCACATGTACTGTGTTCCAGGTGGGTGTTGCCTTTATCGTTTTCGCAAAGCGTCAACAGGCGAGTTCACCCAAGAGGAAAGAATCCTCTAAAAGTACCCACCGCAGAACCCGCCCCAACGCCGTCCAGAGAACCTTCCCGATCACTCTCCAGAACGGCCTCCAGAACGTCATCCATAGCATCATCCAGATCAGCCTCTGTGGCGTCCTCCAGGTCTTCATCCCCGACCAAGATCTGAGCTTTAATGTGTTCATCATCAGTGTGTGTGTGTGTGTGTGTGTGTGTGTGTGTGTGTGTGTGTGTGTGTGTGTGTGTGTGCGTGAGCCTGTGTGTGTGCGTGTGTGTGTGTGTGTGTGTGTGTGTGTGTGCGAGAGTGGGGAGCGCGCGCGTATGTAGGTGTGCTTGTGTGTGAGAGAGTAAAGGTATGAAGGTGTGTAAAAGCGGGAGCACGCGTGCGCGCGCGCGCCCGTGTGTGTGCGTGTGTGTGTGTGTGTGTGTGTGTGTGTGTGTGTGTGTGTGTGTGTGTGTGTGTGTGTGTGTGTGAGAGAGAGAGAGAGAGAGAGAGAGAGAGATTGTGGATAGATGTGTAAGCGTACATGCGCGCGTGTATCTTGTGTTGTGTGTGTGTGTGTGTGTGTGTGTGTGATAGTGTGTGTGTGTGTGCGTGTGTGCGCGTGTGTGTGTGTGTGTGTGTGTGTGTGTGTGTGTGTGTGTGTGTGTGTGTGTGTGCATGAGTATGCGCAGACGCATTTGTGAAAGATAGCTTTCCGCAATTCAATTTCCCTCTTCCCCCCCCCCCCCCCCCCCCCCCCCCCCCCCCCCTTTTTTTTTTTCCCCTCCCCCTCCCTCCCCTCCTCCACCTGTTCTGTTGAAAAATAAATCAACCCCGAAAGACGTTTAATACGCTTTCGTTGTCTTACACCAGCTCTGTGGTCTGGTGTCATGCAACAGACTTTCACGACCTCTGTGGTCTGGTGTCATGCAACAGACTTTCACCACCTCTGTGGTCTGGTGTCATGTAACCGACTTTCACCACCTCTGTGGTCTGGTGTCATGTAACAGACATTCACCACCTCTGGTCTGGTGTGTCACGTAACAGACATTCACCACCTCTGTGGTCTGGTGTCATGTAACCAACCTTCACCACCTCTGTGGTCTGGTGTCATGTAACAGACATTCACCACCTCTGTGGTCTGGTGTCACGTAACAGACATTCACCACCTCTCTGGTCTGGTGTCACGTAACAGACATTCACCACCTCTCTGGTCTGGTGTCATGTAACAGACATTCACCACCTCTCTGGTCTGGTGTCATGCAACAGACTTCACCACCTCTCTGGTCTGGAATCATATAACAGAAAAGGGAGATGCAGCGGCAGCGTTTTTCCAGAGTGTGATGTATGACGCTTCTGTCGAGATAACGACCACTGTCTACCTTTTCCCAGTCTTTAGAAATAAGAGTTTTGAAATCTTACCGTTTCAAATGGAAACACACTAACACACACACACACACACCACACACACACACACACACACACACACACACACACACACACGCACGCACGCACACGCACGCACCCACCCAAACACACACACACGTTTGCACACAAACAGACACACACAGACACACACACACCACACACACACACACACACACACACACACACACACACACACACACACACACACACACACACACACACACACACACACACACACACACACACATTGGCACAGAACCAGACCATTCATCAGAAAAGTTCACACAATTGTCCGTTTATCACGTTTATTGATCGTAGTTGCCACGCTATCCATTTTTGAATTAAGGAAACCTTAAGCAGGCAGGGAACAGTAAACAGTAAATAACAAACAAGGCGTGTAACTCTTGCTGCCAAGATGAATAAATACACGTCCAACGAATGCTGCTTACGACACCGAATGGCACAGCCGAACTGACAACACAGAGCACACTGAACAAACGAGGAGATACCCCCTCATTTCTGAAAACACCGAGCACACTGAACAAACGAGGAGATACCCCTCATTTCTGCTGTGCGAGTGGGTGTCGTAAGCAGCGTTCGTTTGGGGTGTATTTATTTCATCATGGGAACAAGAGTTGCCCTACTTGTTTATTATTTCGAAAATAATTTGATACCGAGGTTTTGAGGGAGAACGCAGACCTGAACCAAGGTGGATGATGATTGAACCCGTCCTGGGGATCAGATTCACATCAAAACTTAGTGGGTTTCATCTTCAATCCCCTTTTTTTTTTTTTAACAAAAGTTTTGTTTAAATTGGTTGAATTTTGTTGTTGTTGGTTGTTGTTGTGTTGTTGTTGTCTGTGGTGTTGCTATTGCTGTTGTTGTTTGTTTTGTTTTTTTTGTTTTGTTTGTTTTTGCTTATTCTCACTAAAACAGATCTTGAAACCCACTCTTTGATCCGTATCCAAACTACAGATTTCCTTGCAAACTTTCATCGATACGGCATTTGGCCACGCTCCCACTTTCGCAACAGCGCCGTTAGAATCGGGGAGTAGTGTTTGCGTCATCTTGCTACACACGTCTTGGGTCTATCTGTGGATCTGCATCAGCATCGCGGATCCACGCCATCGTATTATGGGTTTTGTCTATCGGGCCGCGTTTCATTTCTTATTAAGTCTTGCTAGAGTCAGAGTAGTCTTTTTGGTGTAATCTTGCGCAATCTCAGCGCTCCGCCTTATGCAGATCTGCTTCGAACTGTCATGGGTATCAGCAAAATGTCATGGGTATCAGCAAAATGTCATGGGTAAATCCGTAGGGCACCTTCCATCGTTGCAAGACGTTTCGTCAATTTGGTTCAGTAGCTTTTGTGTGTGTGTGTGTGTGTGTGTGTGTGTGTGTGTGTGTGTGTGTGTGTGTGTGTGTGTGTGCGTGCGTGCGTGCGCGCGTGCGTGCATGTGTGTGTGTGCGTGTGTGTGTGCGTGCGTGTGTGTGTGTGTGTGTGTGAGAGAGAGAGAGAGAGAGAGGAGAGAGAGAGAGAGAGAGAGAGAGAGAGAGAGAGAGAGAGAGAGACCAACCAACCAACCAATGGACACGGAGGCAGAAAAGACATGACCTTAGATCCTTAACTTGGACACTGTTGCTTTCGTGAGCGACTATGCTTTTGTTGTCATAGCTAACTGCTTTGCCATGAGTATATCATCAGCATGAGCAAAGCATCAACCTATGGCTGCAAGTCTTACTACTAAAAGCAGGTTAGCCATGTTGCAGCTGAGAGCTATAAAATGGATTCGTAGTGTGATGTATGGCTGTGTGACGTGTTGTATACAGCTAAATGGTGAGCCATCGTAAGGACTCGCCGCAAGGTTTGAGCTGCGCTGTACAGATGCCGTGTATAGAATGACATCAGAGTTTGTAGAGGCAACCACAACTTCACAACGAGCAACAACCGCTTAGTTGGAGCTAGCGTCAAGAGATTTTAATGTTTAAAGGTTCGAGTCCACGGTTACACAGTTTTAGGCCTCAAACACTGTAATTACATTCTCTATTACACTCAAAGCTGCACCTGGCTTTTCTCATCACACAGCAGCCAGTACCAAACATATTCGTCGCACAGTCCAGTCCTCGATCCAAACCATACCTGACTCTGAGGCAGGTCTCAGGTCCGTTCCTCTTCCTGTGCAACCACGATCCACATGACCCTTC
>JADBJO010004044.1:27500-40000 GCA_016801955.1 Conus betulinus | reverse complement strand
CAAAGTAAAACCTCACATAATATCCAACACGCTGGAACAACACACAATAAGCAAAGTAAAACTTCACATATATATCCAACACGCTGGAACAACAAACAATAAGCAAAAAAACCTCACATAATATCCAACAAGCTGGAACAACAAACAATAAGCAAAGTAAAACTTCACATTATATCCAACAGGCATATACGTATCAAGCTTAAAATTTACCCCGGAAGCGGATTGTGGCTAGCTTAACGCCGAGACTAAAACCGCTCACATATTTTCTTAGAGATGATGGAAAAATCTTACCAATGATAAACTTTGAAGTTGTGATAAAACCAAATAGAAAACGTAACGCAATTCGTATGTGTTTATTCTCAACGCAATCTTATGTGTGTATTCTTAACGCAATTCTTACGTGTGGACGCCATTCTTAATGCAATTCTGTGTTTATTCTCAACACAATTCTTATGCGTGAGCGCCGTTTCGTAACGCAGTTCTTATTTGTGTATTCTTAACGCAATTCTCGTGTTTGCATTCGTTTCGCAATTCTTGTGTTGGCATTAGTAACGCAGTTCTTGTGTTTTGCATTCTTAACGCAGCTCTTGTTTGTGTATTTTTCTTTTAACACATTTCTTATGTGTGTATTCTTAACGCAATCCTTGTGTGTCTTAACTCACTTCTTACGTGTGAACGTCATTCGTAACTCAGTTCTTAGGCGTTTTATCCAAGCACTCATTTATTCCTTCGTGTACTGATTGGACGATTCATTCATTCAGTGGGATTGTGCTGACTGTGCAGGTGGAGGACGATCTCCTGGGTCACTTGGAGACTCAGTTGAAGACAGAGTACCAAGGGTACTCCACGTCTACGGTGGAGTTCTCCCAGGCCTGGGACTACGCACAAGTAGAGGTGAGCTCTCTGCACACCAGGCATTGTCCTCATGCACAAACAGAGATCGGTGTTTTGTTCAGAAACTGATCTTCATTTGCGTCAGAGATTACAACAACAACTAAAAAAAAACCCCACAAACGTTACACATAGCATGCAGCTGCGCGAAACATCGGAGAATGAAGGAAGAAAAAAAATCTTAGTGAAAGAGACTGACTAAATGACACGGGAAACGGCTGAATGAAGCGCCAACACACACACACACACACACACAAACACACACACACACACACACACACACACACACACACACACACACACACACACACACACACACACACACACACACACACACACACGCACGCACGCACGCACGCACACACACACACACACACACACACACACACACACACACACACACACACACACACACACACACACACGCACACACACACACACACACACACACACACACACACACACACACACACACACACACACACACACACACACACACACACACACACACACACACACACACACACACACACACACACACACACACACACACACACACACACACACACACACACACACACACACACACACACCCGAGTGAGTGCTAGTCTGTTGATCGTCTATCTGTCTGTAGTTCCAGTGTTGCGGAATCCAAAGCGCGGACGACTACCAGCAGCTGTGAACTGGACTGTCCGAAACTCGGCCACGGTCCCTCTCAGCTGCTGTGTGCAGTCAGATAGGTCAGTGACTGCGACTGGACGCTGTAGCCAAACACCTGTCTCCTTTCCTGACGTCTCCATCCACCCCGCTTCCACACTGTCTCTGTCTCTGTCTGTCTGTCTGTCTGTCTGTCTCTGTCTCTCTCTCTCTCTCTCTCTCTCTCTCTCTCTCTCTCTCTCTCTCTCTCTCTCTCTCTCTCTCTCAGACACGTACAACAAAACAGCAACCACAACCACCACAACAACACACAACAACAGCAACACCACAACAGCAACAGCAACAAAAAACAACAACAACAACAACAACAACAACACACACACATATGGGTGTGCATGCACGCACGCAGTCACACACACAAACACATACATGTGCGTGCACGCACGCACGCACACACACACACACATACATGCCATCCACACACACACCCACACCACCCACACACGCACGCCACCCACACACCCACACCCCACCCACCCACCCCCACCCACCACACACACACACACACACGCACACGTACACCCTCACCCTCGCACACACACACACACACACACACACACACACACACACACACACACACACACACACACACACACACACACACACACACACACACACACACACACACACACACACACACACACACACACACACACACACACACACACACACACACACTCACACACACACAGAGTCATAGTCACAGTGAAAGCATAATATTGCAGACTGAATTGTTCATGCCTGAGAGACAAGGGTCATGGCAGTCAATCACAGGCGTTAGAGTTTAAAATGCTAATGGCACTTGGTGTAAAGGACTTCTTGAAGACATCCTTCTGTGCTCTGGGCATTCTGTAGCGTCTTCCTGAAGGAAGTTTTTCAAAGTGGCAGTGGAGGGTGTGAGGGATCAGAGGTAATATTCGAAAATCATGTTGACTGACACATTAAAACTACGTAATTTTCTCAACAGAAACAACCTTTGATTTGCTTTCTGAAAAATACTGTCAGTATGTTGACTAAAAGACAGCTTATAGTCAATGTGTTTACCAAGATATTGGAAACAGTCAACAGATTCTATTGTCTGTCCATTTATCACAACTGGTTGAAATGAACTATCTGATGGCTGAAAAGTTTAATACAAGTTCTTTGGTCTTACCACAATTAAGTTGCAAGAAGCTGAAGTAGAGCACCAATCCTGTAGTTCTAGGATGTGACTGAAGTGACTCATTTACAGAGCATTCTTTAAACAAGAGACTTACAAGAGCCATATCATCAGCATATTTAAATAGGTTCAGAAGTGCACCCTGGATTTTCATTTCATTGTGTAAAATTGAAGAAAACAAAAAGAAGATAGAACACATCCTTGAGGAGCACTGTGTTTAAGACAATTTCCTCTGACGAACAACCATTCATTATATTCTCTGGGGTCTGTTTTCAAGAAAATTTTTCTGACCCACTTAATAGACCCCCCCCCCCCCCCCCCCCCCCCCCCCCCCCCCCATTTACAGAAAGATCAAGAAGTCTGTTAAGTAGAGTGTGAATTTGCATGGTGTTAAAAGCACTACTAAAATCGACAAACAAGATTCTTACATACGTCTTCTGCTTCTGGAGATGCTCTGCGACCATATTTACCAGAGTTAGTGTGGCATCCTCCGTGCCCCTACGGGCCCGGTATGCGAACTGAAAAGGATCAAGGTGATCAGAGACTGAGGACAGATATGTTTACTGATCACACGTTCCATGCGCTTGGCCAGTAAAGAGATGAGAGCGACAGGTTTAAAACCATTAAGTTCTTGAGGTTTGGGCAATTTAGGGAATGGAATAACATGAAAACATTTCCATACATTAGGAACTACACATATATCAAGCAAAAACTGAAACAAACAAACACGTCATGACCCCACGTGACTGGAAAGCACAGGATTTCAACACATTGCCACACAGACCATCAGGCCCAGGAGGAGCTTTTGTTGGGTTTATGCGTGACAGGCACGCACCAGCCTCATCCTCTGTCAGCTGAATGGGCACATATGGAGGAACAATTTCACACACTGACTCACGCTCACTGTGGAAAAATCAGTGGTATCAAAACGAGCATAGTGTGCATTCAGCTGATTAACAAACTGTTGTGAGTTGCCTATTATTGTATCATGTTTTTTCTTGTTCCTCCCCATCATTGTGTTTAACCCATCCCATGCCTGTCTTAAATTTTGAGTACAGAATTTTCTGCTCAATCTTATCCTTGCAGTTCTGCTTGGCCTGCTGCTCCTTTGATCTAAACTCTGTAGTTTTGGCTTGAACAGTCACATTATCACCCTGAAATAAATGCTGCTTTTTTCTCGTTTAAGCACACGTTAAGTTCCCTGGTCAACCATGGCTTGTTGTTAGGATAGACTTTTACTGTTTTCGTTTTAACACTGTTTTCTTCACAAAATAAAAAAGTATGATGTAATTGTGTCTGTCAGTTCATTGGGATCCTTACATGTTGTAAAATACACATTCCAGTCCGTTGTATCAAAGCAATCTCTGAGCACCTCTATACTCTCTTCACTCCACTGTTTCACAGTTTTCGTAACAGGTAAGCTTTGTTTGACTTTCTGTATATATGTTGGTAATAGGTGAACACCATTATGATCTGACCTTCCCAGTGGAGGTCTACACACAGATTTCTAGGCGTTTTCAATGTTACCATAACACTTGTCAAAAATGTTGGTCATGCGGGTTGGACCTGTGACATACTGCTGTAGTGTCGGCAAATGATCTGACAATTTACACGTATTAAAGTCCCCTAAAAGGAATACAGGCTGATCAGTTGAGCGAGAAAGAGCATTAGGGTAGCATTCGGAAATCTTGTCAGCTGCTGACTTGAAATTTGGTCCTGGCACATAGGCTAGAATAATAGTTATCACACACACACACACACACACACACACACACACACACACACACACACACACACACACACACACTCCCTCATTTCTGTATATATTTCTGTCGCTTTCCATTTCTTATACTTTAGATCTTTGTTTTTCGTGTCTCGTTCTGTCTCAAATGATTGGTTTGTATACTAGCAACTGTCCGGATTCGAGGTTGCGCTGACAGATATAGAGATAAATAGACAAACAGATACAGAGATATATAGACAGACAGATACTGAAAGAAAGAGAAGGAACCTAACATCTCAAGACTTTCCTTCAGAAGAAACCTTACAGTCTCACGCCGAAGGGGAATTCATACATAACTAGGGAAAACCGTACAATCTCTCTCTCTCTCTCTCTCTCTCTCTCTCTCTCTCTCTCTCTCTCTCTCTCTCTCTCTCTCTCTCTCTCTCTCTACTGATATTGCATCTCTTAGGAGATCAAGTAAAGATTGTCCTGCACAATTCTTAGCCACTGACAATGCTTGAGTTATTGAACAGCAGAGCTGACCACTCAGACTGTTCCAAATCTTTTGATCTCCCTTGCATCCTTGAATGGATCCTCAGGCATAGGCTCAAAGATTGTTCCCTACATTTTATACTGTTTGCATAATGCTTTTAGTTTTTCAGTAACTTTTTTTTCTCTCCACACTTCAGTTTTATTCTGTTTTACTATCCTTCGCTGGCTGCTTTGGGGTGCTGTTGGATTCTTTTTTGAAACCTTGGTGGTGAGAACACCGCAGAATTATGGACTGTGGTGTGTCTCTATTTGACACCAGGAGCGCAAACCCAATCAGCCGCGTCTTTCTGATGATTTCGATCCAGCAGAAAGCCTAGAAGTAGACAATACAAACAGATCTGTTTTGAGAAGAGATCACGAAAGCCTAGGAGTAGACAATACAAACAGATCTGTCTTGAAAAGGGATCACGATAGTTCCGTTAGACAGCTAGCTAGTGAGAGGTTTCTCATATTTATAATGTATTCTTCGTCTTTGTTTCTTTTCTCTTTTGAAAGTTCAAATTTTCGCAAAGTCATTATTACAATGACTGAAAAAAATTGTTAGTCTGCACTTGTTTACCCCACTAATTATTTTGTCAGTATATTTTATATATATATATGAAATCATGTTTGTCCGCACCGAAGGAAGATTCATACATAATAGGCCATATCGAACAAGTTCATGGCATGCATATACAAATTAAAAAATTCAACAAACAGCCTTGGTCATAATACAGACTGAAGTAACATGCGAGGAAGTCATGATACACCATTTTTTAATTGAATGGCTAAATTTATATCATGTAGGACAATACATACGTGTGGACAGCTCAGAAAGACAAAGTGTACTTTGATTGATTGAGAAAGAGATGTGCTCGCGCGCGCGCACACGTCTTTATGTGTGTACGCGCTTTTATGAAAGAAACCGTATTTTAACCATTTCTTTAATACATCTCACAAAATTTGCAGATCTGCCTATAGTCTCATTACGCATTCCCTTCAACCCTCTCCCCCACCCCCCATTCCATTTCACGTCTCCCACCTATCCTCCCTCCCCACCTCACGTACTATGTCTCTCTCTGTTTCTGTCTTCTGTCTTCTCTCTCTCTGTCTTCCCGCCTGACTGTCTGTCTTACCCTCCCACATTCTCTGTCTCTCTTTGTCTGTTTCTCTCTCTGTCTTTATTTGTCTGTCTCCTTCTCCGTATTTGTCTGTCTCTCGCTAGTTTGCTCTCTGTCTGTCTGTCTCATATACCGGTTGTGTGTGTGGATGCACAGAGAAGCCTTTTTGGAAGACAACTTCTACACGGTCAAGGACATCAATTGTCCCCAGTTCCCGAACGCCAGCAATTCCTACATTGAAACGGTAAGCAGGGCACACTGACAGACATACAGACCACCACATGGAAATACCTGAAACAGTCAGCAGCGCGCGCATACACACCGCAAAACACAAGGTAACATGTAGATAACTGAAAGGGTAATCGGACGTACACTGAAGAACACAAGACAACATTTAAACACACACACAAACGCTCACACACACGCAGGAATGCACGCTCGCACGCGCGTGCAGAGTACAAAAGTAACGCTTATTGAACACACTATGCAAAGAAACAAGTGATTTTTTTTTTTACTAGTAACTCTTTTTCGGACGTAACAGACGACAGACAGACACGCACGCACGCACGCACGCGCGCACACACACACACACACACATACACGCACACATCTTCCGCAAATGCAAGATTAGAAACGGATGTTTGTCCCATCCCCAATCACGGTTTTCGGAAAACATCCATTACTTTACAGTTACTAACACTACTTTCATCATCACCGTGATTATCATCAACATCTCTACTGTCATCTGTTTCAGAAGTCCTAGTGATTTTTTCCATTATATGGTTATCAAACATTTGCATGTTTGTAACTTTGGGGAACGACGACACGAATGGTGACGACGACGACAACAATGATGATGATCATTAGGAAGACGGTGACGGTAATGATGATGATGATGATGGTGATGGTGATGATGGTGGTGATGGTGATGATGATGATGATGATGATGGTGGTGGTGGTGGTGATGGTGACGACGGTGATGATGATGATGACGGAATTGATAGCGATGACGCTGGTCGTAATGAGGTTGATGATGACGACAACAACAGCGATGATAATGGTTATGGAGACGGTGATGATGATGTTGATGACAACGACGACGACAACGACAACGACGACGATGACGATGATGATATCATCGATGATGGTGATGGCGACGACGGGATTGATGATGCTGACGCTAGTCATAATTATGATGATAACGACGACGATGATGATGACGACCACATTGATGAGAATGACCAAGACGACGTTGATGAGGGTGATGACACTGGCGACAACGATGACCACGACACAGCGAGGATGATGATGATGTGAAAAGGGTTCCCATGTTTCAGCCCTGCTACCAGGAGCTGAAGGATTGGATGGAAGAGGAGGTCACGATGATAGGGGCCATTACCATCGCTGCCGCCATTCTACAGGTCATTGAGAGAGAGAGAGAGAGAGAGAGATGAGAGAGAGAGAGAGAGAGAGAGAGAGAGAGAGAGAGAGAGAGAGAGAGAGAGAGAGCATCTTTTCTCCCAAATTATCTATGTCTGTCTGGTTCTATCTCTGTTCCCCACCCCATTCTCTCTCTACACCCACACCCACACCCGCACACACATACACACGCACTCAGACACACACACACACACATACACACACACACACACACACACACACACACACACACACACACACACACACACACACACACACACAGACACAAACACACACACACACACACACACACACACACACACACACACACACACACACACACACACACACACACACACACACACACACACACACACACACACACACACACACACACACACACACACACACACACACACACACACACACACACACACACACACACACACACACACACACACACGCACACACACACTCATGTTCACACACACACACATACACACACATACACACACACACACACACACACACACACACACACACACACACACACACACACACACACACACCACACACACACACACACACACACACACACACACACACACACACACACACACACACACACACACACACACACACACACACACACACGCTCGCACACACACACACACACACACACACACACACACACACACACACACACACACACACACACACACACACACACTTCTCTATCTTTCAGGATTAAGCTTAATGATTTCAAAACAAAATTCAGCAAGAATGTTAAATGTCTGTGCGGAAAACAAACTTCAAACCAACACTTTCTTCTGGAATGTCAGAGATTGAGACCTATTTTACCGGCCATTTTTGAAAGTTCTCTTGACAGCATCCTTGAGAATTTTAGTTTGTTGTTTTTGATTTTGCGAACTGTCTAATACGCAGTCCTATGGGACATTTGGTATTGTTTGTGTTATGATTCAAAATACTTATTTAAAGTTGGCTTTCCCATCCTTTCTTTTTTTTTTTATAAATTGTATTAAGATTGTGAAGATTTTTTTTTTCGTGTATGATTACAAGATAACCCACCCACCCACCTCACCCTCATGCTCCCCCTCTCTGGATCCTTTATCTTCGTCTGATATCACTTATAATGCTGAACAATTAAGTAGTGGGGAAAACAAGTGCAGGTTAACAATTCTTCCATCAGTATAGTAATGACTTGGCAAAGATTTGAAAATTGAGAGGAAAGAAAATGAAGTAAATGGGAAAATGTCTATCATAAATATGAAAACCCTTCACTAGCTGCATGAGGAAACTATCGCAATCCCTCTCGAAGACAGATCTATATGTATCACCTGCTCCGAGGCCTTTCGTCAGCTGGATCGGACTCATCACACTCAATATCACTTAATGTGGAGAGACGTTAAATTGAAGACAACGACAACAACAACAACAACAACAACAACAACAACAACAACAACAACAACAACACTCTCTCTCTTTCTCTCTCTCTCTCTCTCTCTCTCTCTCTCTCTCTCTCTCTCTCCCCTCTTCCCCTCTCTGTCTTTCTCCCCCCCCCCCCCCATTCCTTTTCACTCTCTCTATATATATCTCACCCACCCCACCCCTATCCCCTCTCTCCCCACATAGACACCACCTCCCCCTTACCCCATCCACACCCTATCTGTATAACCATGTTCCCGTCGTCCTGTACTGTTGCAGGTTCTGGCAATGCTGTTCATGATTTGCGTCATGCAACGCAGACCCAAGCAGTCCACCAACATGCTGTACAGGGCGACCACCTCGTCCTACTGAGCCCCCCACCACCGCCATCACCTCACCTTCTGACTCTTAATAACGTCACATGGGGACAGACTTTAGCGTGCAGGGCAGTAGACAGGAGGAGATGGGTTAGTCTCGAAAAGAGCCGAAGGTACGACCGAAAGAAAGAGGACAGGTTGATGGCAAAGAGAGCGGTAGGGAAGAATTGGAAGGAGACGGGTTAGCCTAAAAGTTCTGGACGGAAAGAGATTATTCATTTTAAACCCTTTCCACACACCCGTGGGTGTAACTGCATCTAGACTTTTTACTCCATGTTTCATAGTTCAATCATTATACATACCATCATGCTGAGATTTGATGACTTTGTTCATAAAAGGTCTTAGCATGTGCTGTCCCCAGAATGGTGCCATTTCGACGCTTTACAAAGAAGAACAAAACATCGTATTGATAAATGGTAAAGGTAACGGCATGGGAGGGGTTGGAAGGAGACGGTCTGGCCTAAAAGAGTGGAAAGCAGGTCTGAAAGGAAACAGACTAATGGTATAGGAAATGGGGTATGGAAGGATTTGAAGGAGACCAGTTGACTGCGAGTGGATTGCAGTGGTAAAAAAAAAAAAATGAAGTGGGTGAACTGTATAGAGGGTAGAATGGATGGGGATGGGGTGAATATATAAAAAAAAATGGAATGGAAAGAGTGGCTTTTACAGTATAAGGATTGGCGTGGCGGGGAAAGGAAGCGGCGTGGGATGAGTATTTTGGAACTGGACGGGGAGTGGGTGGAGTGTGTGTAGAGGAAGGAAGGGGGTGGGTGGAGTGTGTAGAGGATGGAGTAGTAGCAGGAATGGAAGGGGGTGGGTGGAGTGAGTAGAGGATGGAATAGCAGGAATGGAAGGGGGTGGATGGAGTGTGTAGAGGATGGAATAGCAGGAATGGAAGGGGGGGTGGGTGGAGTGTGTAGAGGATGGAATAGCAGGAATGGAAGGGGGTGGGTGGAGTGTGTAGAGGATGGAATAGCAGGAATGGAAGGGGGTGGGTTGAGTGTGTAGAGGATGGAATAGCAGGAATGGAAGGGGTGGGTTGAGTGTGTAGAGGATGGAATAGCAGGAGAGGGGGAATGGGGGGGTGGGTTGAGTGTGTAGAGTATGGAATGGCAGGAATGGAAGGGGGTGGGTTGAACGTGCAGGGGATTGAACAGCCTGATTTCGGGGTGGATAGGCTGGACTTGTAGGGTACGGAATAGCGGGGTTTGAATGGGTTTTGAGTCTATAGGGTACGGAATCGCGGAGTTTGAATGGGAATTGAGTCTATAGGGTACGGAATAGCGGGATTGAATGGGAATTGAGTCTATAGGGTACGGAATAGCAGGGTTTGAATGGGGATTGAGTCAGTAGGGTACGGAATAGCAGGGTTTGAATGGGTTTTGAGTCTATAGGGTACGGATTAGCGGGGGTTTGAATGGGAATTGAGTCTAAAGGGTACGGAATAGCAGGGTTTGAATTGAGATTGAGTCTATAGGATAGGGAATAGCGAATTTGAATGGGGACTGAGTCTATAGGGTACGGAATAGCGGGTTTTGAATGTTGATTGAGTCTATAGGGTACGGAATAGCGGAGTTTTGAATGGGGATTGAGTCTATAGGGTACGGAATAGCGAATTTGAATGGGGTTGAGTCTTTAGGGTAAAGAAAAGCACGATTTGAATAGGAATTGAGTCTATAGGGCATGGAATAACTAGAAGGGAAGGGGGTAGGTGGACTAAATAGGGGATGGGGGGGGGGGGGGGGGGGGGGGGGGGGGGGGGGGGGGGGGGGGGGTAGGGACAGGACTAGAAGAAAGTCGGTTAACTCTATCAGCGATGAGTTGGAATGCGATGATTGACTGTACAGGGAGAATAAATGCGGGATAGGAAGGGGGAGGCGTAATTGTATAGGGAGTGGAATACTGAATTGGAAGAGGAGGCATTATCTCTATAGGGAGTAGAATGGCAGGATTGAAGCAGTGGATTAAATGTATAATGGGTGGATCACAAGACTGGAAGAGGATTGGTTGACTGCATAGAGGATGAAAATAGGAAGGATCGGTTGGTGTGTGTAGAGGATGAAGTGGAAGGGATGGGTTGACTACGTAAGGATGTGATGGAGGAGATGAATTGACTGTGCAGAGGACGAGATGGAAGAAACAGGTTGACTGTATAGTTGACGGAATGGGAGTGGACGGAACGACTGCATAGCTATAGGGTGGAGTGGAAGGAGATGGGCAGATTGTGTAGAGAACAAAAGCAGAATGTCAGGATTTGAAGTAGGACATGGCATGACAAATTTGGAATGAAATGGACTGACCGGATAGGATGTATAGGATAGGGAATGACAAATTTGGAATGAAATGGACTGACCGGATAGGATGTATAGGATAGTGACAAATTTGGATTAGATGACTGCATAGGACATGGTAAGACATTGGACCGTGACGGGCAGGCTGTATGGGATATGGAATGACAAGTTTGCAACAGGACGGATTGACTGCGTAGGACATGGAATGGTAGGGACCGTGACGGGGGCTGTATGGGATATGGAATGACAAGTTTGCAAACAGGACGGATTGACCGCGTAGGACATGGTATGACACTGGACCGTGACGGGTAGGCTGTATGGGATATGGAATGACAAGTTTGGAATAGACAGATTGACTGCATAGGACATGGTATGACACTGGACCGTGACGGGTAGGCTGTGTGGAAATATGGAATGGCAAGTTTGCAACAGGACGGATTGATTGCATAGGACATGGAATGACAAAATTGGAACGAGACGGGTAGGCTGTGTGGGATATGGAATGACAAGTTTGGAATAGACGGATTGACTGCATAGGTTTGGGAATGACAACATTGGAAGGGAGCAGGGTGGCAGAACAGGGAATGAAACGATAGGTCGGGAATGTGATAGGGCTGTCTCTACATGGTTTGAAGAATGGCAGTATGGGAGGGGATCGGCGGAATATATAAGTGGATGGAACGGAAGGGATGGAAGAGTGGGGGGGGGGGGTGGGCGGAAGAGTGGGGGTGGGGGGCTGACAATGGAGGGGACAAAAGACAAAGCACAAGAACAATGTACATTGAGCATAGTATCTCTCTGTCTGTTTATCTCTCTCTCTACCTG
>JADBJO010004043.1:210000-215461 GCA_016801955.1 Conus betulinus | reverse complement strand
CAGGTCCGTCGCCCTGCCCTCTTATACCTCTGTCCATCACACAGATCAGCAGTTCTTCTGGTCAAGTCCCTTTCCTGCCCGTCACATACACCAGGCTATTATTAACACCTTTTCTGGATGTAGAAATTCCTGGTCCCGACCTCCACACTGGTTGCCCTCCCTGAAGTACGACCACTACTTGGCAGGATGATCTCATCTCTCACGGGTAAGTGAGGCACAAGTCGACTGGTTTCCGAGTGGCTATTAAAGGCCGTGCGCGAGGAAGAAAGAGAAGCTCTCACACATTGCCTGACCAAGCTGTCACCACACATTCCGTGCACGCTTCGGCTTGATCAACCACTCGCACATTCCATAAATCGTCTCACCCTTCCTCAAGCCCAAGACGGCTGAAGTATATCTTGTCAACTCGACGGATGAACGAACAAACCCTTTTGCTGTCTAGGCACCCAACGAGTTGTTCTACTTCAGCCGATGAGTTTATTGGCTGCAGATCCCACTCATCACAGAGAAGGAAACATATACATCTGAAGCATGGCACCCTCAACTAACTTACAGTACTAGTTCCAAAGACATTCGTCCTTTATACCAAAATCCCAAAGATGATTACTGAGGTATAACCCCTCACGTTGTTCATTGTTTCAATCCACTTTATTTCTCTACAGTCCCTGAAGCTATTCACTATTTCAATACCCTTTATTTCTCTGCTGACCCTGAAGTTATTCACTGGTCCATACCCTTAATTTCCCTACAGTCCCTGAAGCTAATCACTAGTCCACTGCCCTTTATTTCTCTATACTCCTTGAAGCTATTCACTGTTCCATACCCTTTATTTCCCTACGGTCCCTGAAGCTAATCACTATTCCAATGCCCTTTATTTCATTATACTCCTTAAAGCTATTCACTGTTCCATATCCTTTATTTCCCTATGGTCCCTGAAACTATTCACTGTTTCCTTTCTGTTTTCCCCGCTCACTCCAGGTAGGGATTCCACACGTCCAAACCCACCTACCCATCCACCATCCCACGGCCAGTAAAGTGCACACCATCTAACAGCACTTAAGTCTCCGTGCCTTCTCAACACACTCCAAAGGTTATCACCACGTCAGGTCAGCGGTCAGCGACCCGACCCACTCTCCTCCCGACAGTTCCGTTCGATAAGCGCTCGCAGATAACTGCCGAGGGCCTTTACAAGATTCGGACCATGAGTGTGCATTGTTGCAATGGGCCCATTGTAGTGACAACTCGAGAGTCTTCGTCCAAACTTTAAGTGCCCAAGTCTTTGTGTTGAGATCTCGATGATTAGCTGTTAAGGAAACGAGACACACGGACGCTATCCATCAAGATAGCCACACTTGCTACACACCCGATAGCACTCTTGATAATGTGAAGAGTTTCCCAATTCACACCTGAACCCAAGTCATCTTACCCGTGGGTATACATTATGTGATTGAGATCTGAACACTTGTGAAGGAACTAAGAGAACTAATCTCAAACATTTGCAGCAGTACTTTTAACTTGTAGAAAGAAAGACGAGGGGAGGGGGCGGGGGGGGGGGGGGGGGATTCGTAAGGCGTATCATATTACCAAGCTTCAAGGGGTGCTTCTCTAATTAATGTCTGTTAATGGCGAACATTTAAATAGAAATAAAGGAACTGACAGTACGATACCATTTGATGACTTCTGAGATGATGACTTTAAAGAGGAACGTATATGGCTCTCGTTGCAAGCTGGCGTTTTATTCAAGTCTAGGAATCTGTATCGAAGCTGGTCATTAACAAAACCTTAATTATGTAGAGTAGAGATTTAAGAACAGAAATCTATTCACATTTTATAGTAGTGCATCTGAATAGCAACAATGCGCGCGCGCACACACACACACACACACACACACACACACACACACACACACACACACACACACACACACAAATGCGATGCAAAGCGAAACAACTCTTCCCACCAATCAACACGCTGTCACAAAATGTTCACAGCAGTTTACGTGAATGTTTGCGAAAATCTATCACATTAAGATCTATCGCGGCCTTTACTTTGTAATTATCATTGACAACCACCTTGTCATTGAAATAAAAACAGGATAAAACAAAGTCCTATGAGACATGTGCCCTTGTTGACTCCTCCGCGTTCGACGCTGTGGACCAGTCTGTGATGCCAGACAACTGATTAGCCTACGGGTGATAAAGCAATGTCCTTGTGTTTCTTTGTTCACTGAATGTGTCAGACTCTCGCTTGCCCAACGACAACCAAGCAGTCAGAGAAAATGAAACTGAGATCGTCTTTTTGATTAACAACGGATTTTATTATACTATTTACATACAAAGTCTTTATACTTTAAAAAAAAAAGAAATTAGACGGTTTTTTTTTTTTTCGAAATCACGTCAACAGGTTCTAAAAAATTAAAAATAAAGACTTTTTTCTTTCAAAGTTCGCGTCCACCGTGTCTTACATGCACACACACACACACACACACACACACACACACACACACACACACACACACACACACACACAGTCGTTTCCGTAAGGAAACTTTCTGTCGTCGCATATCTATGACAGTTCTTCACCAATTTCAGCCTCTACGACCGCTCATAGATTTACAACACACGCCACAACTGTGCCTTCTTCTTCTTCTTCTTCTTTGTTATCTGCCCGCCTTCATTTAGCTGAAGATTCTGGCATCTACAAAGGGGTTTCAGTTTGCTGTGGGAGTTGTGGGTCATTTTATGCAGTCAGTGCTCACTGCCAAACTGCATGGACAGTGGACAGGGGAAGTGGGGGCCACCACACTCATTATTTCAGACCTCTAACCATACTTTGGCAGGCGCTACTTTGGAATGTGGGGGGGGTTTGTACTCTTGGCATCGGGTGGGAGGGATGGGTGGGAGAGATGGGGGATGGGGGGGGGAGGGGTGGGGGGGCGGGGGGATCAGAGGTAGGACTGAAAGTCCACCACCGAGGCTGATTGAATTGCTCAGGTGGGAGCTTTTGAACTCCTTGGTGGTGCGGGGGAAGAAGGAGTATTTGTGATAATTTCTGCGGCTGGACTCCATGGCGCACTGGAATACATGAAAGTGCCGAGTGGCGTGTCCAGTTTTCAGGAGTCTTGGCGCATGGTTGGTCTCGATCATGATGTCGCCATGGTGATACTTGTACAGTGTCGTCAGGCGGGTTCTTCTTCGCCGATCTTCCAGTGATGTCCATCTCAGCTGGTCAAGCATTTCTACCACGCTCGATGTTTGGCGGTAGCGGTTTACTACCCAGCGGGCAGCTCTCCTCTGGATCTTCTCCAGGGACTGTATGTTGTTGTCAGTGTGCGGATCCCACACTTCGCACGCGTATTCCAGCTGGGGGCGCACCATGGTCTTGTAGGCTTGGTCTTGATGGAGATGGAGCCGACCTTTAGGTTTCGTCGCAGAAAGCCAAGGGTCTTGCTGGCTTGGCCGTGGCCCTCTCTCAACAAAAAGACTATATAGCCGAATTCTAACCTTGGAAAAATTTCCTGAAAAAAAGATCAACTGTTTTCATTATCACATTAAGAACATTTATGTTCCCCTTTTCTGACCATAAATCCTTTTTTTTTCGTCTTACCTGGGGGTTGGTCACATAAACACGTAAGACGCCTCCCGTGTCTTTGGTGACAAAAAATATTGAGGCATGCATTCCGGGGGGGGGGGGGGGGGGGGGGGGGGGACCTCATTGTCTGTACGACGCCACCACTGGTCTTTCCTCTCTCTCTCTTCAACAACACATCCCTACAGGTGGCACATCTTGACGTCTCCGTTCACCGCTCATCACGCGAGCATGCTGCACAATCTTCTTCAACAGGTGTGGGCGCAGACACAAGTCTCTCTAAAATCCTTCCTTTTTTTTTTTATTCCGATAGCCTGCACAGTCGATTCATGTTTTTATCGTTGACACACTCCCCTAGCAAATAAAGATACGAAACCACCAGGAACTCTGGCACAGTTCCTGACAACGTTCACTGCAAGCAAACCACAAGGTATCCATGACAAGGTGAGCCAGGAAACAAAGAGGGTAAAATAAGACTTTAAGAAAATTCTTCCGCTTTCAAAAGCTTCCATACGTACGTTATGGTTTCTTTCCACTCACTCTTTTCACAAATAAACACATCACACACGTAATGTTCTCATCCCCAGCTGATGCGTTTGTACCATAGTGTTCAAGTACTTCTGCTGTTTGGATGATCCCTGGTGTCTTTTTAGCCAGGGTATGACAACAACAACAACAACAACAACAACACATATTGAACGCTCAGGAACTGTGGTACGATCCCTGATAACCCCGCTCCCCCTGAAACATTCCTTCCCTAAAAGACTTTAAAACTATCTATGGAGTAGTGACAGGGAACGATCACTATACAGGTAGGGCAATATGTACCAACTCTGCAACAAACAGGCTTTTTTTTTTTGACAATGGAAACACATCCAGGCAGACAATGTCAACAATATCAGTTATTACAAAATGTCACTTCATGAATATTCAGCGCCAATGTGTGGCATATTAAGTAAATCATGTCCATAATAACAATAAACCACATGCCATAATACACTTCAAGCATCAAACTGGGAAATGGAACGACTGATAGCTTGGGGGACAGAATCCCAGTCATAGTCGGATTTTGCCTTAAAGAAAGTGATGTCTTTCGATCAAGTACTGTAAATGACTCAAGGTATTAAACCTTCAGGCGTATATACTTTCTCTGTTTGCAGTCTGTGAGTCCGTTATCAGCAAACGCATCGGCTGAAGTAAGAACAACTTGTCACGTGATGTGTGTGTGTGTGTGTGTGTGTGTGTGTGTGTGTGTGTGTGTGTGTGTGTGTGTGTTGAACGACACAAGAGATGTCAGCGATAAATGTAAAGGTCATGACTGGCCTGTAGTAGACCTATCAATCAACCCCTCCCCCCACTCCTCTATCCTACCCCACCCCCAACCACGGTAAGATGTATTGAAAAGAAATGAAAAGAGGTGGGGGGGGGGGGGGAGAGAACATTGTTATTTCTACAGATAACAGTATTTTAAAAACTGATGTAAACAAGAGTATCAATAACTCGTTTTTACTTTTCTTTTCAGAAACTTTCCTCTCATACAGACAGGGGACAGGTATTGGCTCTTTTTACTTAACTGAGAGGGGCACGGGTGAAAATGTACATTTTGTAGGTCGACGTAGGGTTGCAGAGATTGTGATGGTTTATGGTTTTGCTGAGGACAAACTGAGAAAAGACAAGGTTGTTGGGTCTTAGGTCCGTGGGGACCAATGGATTTTGTTTGCTAAAAGAGATCTTTTATTTAGCACTGTTTGAAGCCAGTTGTACAAGAAAACGTGTTTACGAGTCCGTTGTATGTTTGTATTGAAACGTGTGGAGTGATGTTATTCAACAACAGTAAAAGTATAGTACATATATTGTTTAAAAAAAAGGGGAG
>JADBJO010004043.1:202500-205000 GCA_016801955.1 Conus betulinus | reverse complement strand
GTGCTTTATTGATGCTGCCACTGTAAATAAACCAGTAATACGCTGGTTAGAAATTCACTGTGTGCTTTATTTGTTTGCTCAATCGCACGTTGTCAAGGGACCAGACCGAAGAGACAGCTGCAAGCTTTGAAATGAGGTGCTCAGTGGTTATTTGTGGCTCAATCGGGGGGGTTGTCAAGGGACCAGACCGAAGAAAACAGCTGCAAGCTTTGAAATGAGGTGCGGTGGGGGGAGAGGGGGGGGGGGGGAGATGGGGGGGGGGGGGGGGGGTGTGACATTGTTACTTGTTTACGTTATTTGATATTGTTTTTCTTTTTTTAACATAATTGCATCTAATACACAGAGAGAGAATGGGGGGGGTGGTGAGTGAGAAGGAAAGAGAGAGAGAGAGAGAGAGATAGAGAGAGAGAGAGAGAGAGAGAGAGAGAGAGAGAGAGAGAGACAGACAGAGACAGACAGACAGAGAGACAGAGAGAGAGACAGAGAGAGAATTACACACACACACACACACACACACACACACACACACACACACACGCACAACGCACGCACGCACGCACGTACGCACGCACACACGCGCACACACACACACACACACACACACACACACCACACACACAGAGAGAGAGAGAGAGAGAGAGAGAGAGAGAGAGAGAGAGAGAGAGAGAGAGAGAGAGAGAGAGAGAGAGAGAGAATGAATCAATGAACGAATGAATGAATGATTGAACGACAGTGGGCACGTAAGGGCACTAAGTCGTAATGACAGTGGGCGGGAAAAGCCCAACCGAAGCAAAAAACAAAAACAAACAAACAAACAAAGGTGACAAAGGTCACGAGGTCAGTACATCGCATCAAGCTGCTGAGTCATTTTACCAAGGGAAAAAGGGGGAAGGGAATCGGGAGGGGAGAGGGAGGGGGTAGGGGGGGGGGGGGTGTGTAATCTCCTGGTGTGCAGCGATCCATCATGTGAAATACATTGTTCCGATCCGTGTCGGCATGATTGATGCCTTATCCATATTCAACGGCACAACGTACGACAGCTCACTAAAAAAGTGTTTTGACCAACATGCTGTATAAGGCGACAAGTTTTCAAGCGACAGAAAACATCCACTTGTTTTGGCACAACTCTTTACATGCTACGGTTTTTAGCGTATCGAAAGTTGACAAAATAGGGCCAGACAAGAATTTTTCGAATGGTATTATACGAAAGTACCCCTTGTCCTGGGTAGCTATGACAATGAGACCGGTGTGTCACCTGCGCAAATCTTATTTCCAAGTCAAAATCAGGAGAAAAAAAAAAACACGCAAAGAAAACGCAAGGGGAAAAGGCAGTATGACAACAAATCCAGAACAAACCATTAAATACTAACAGATAAGATTGTAAACTTGTAGTTCGCGATGGCAGTTTTGTTTCCCTTTGAAGCTATTGTTAATAATGCTTTCTGTTACTATGTCTTTGGACGAGTATTTCAAATTACAGCCATCAGCTTTGCAATTTTGTTTTTTCGGGATATAAATGTAAATCAGTGTAATAGTAAAACATGAGATACAGATCTGTCTACGATTTTCAAGTGCCACTATGCAGATAATGGCGTGGGGTGGGCAGTTCCGGGTACACAAACTTGCAGCAGCTCCAACTTATACCTACCTTTTCTCTCCCTCTCTCTCCAACTTTTTCTTTCTTTTTTTTTTCTCCCTCTCTTTCTCTCTGTCAGTCTCTCTCTCGCGCATTCTCCACTTCTCTCTCTCCCTCTCTCTCTCTCTTTGTCTCTGTCTGTCTCTGTCTACGCCGCTCTCTATGTCTTACGCCGCCTCTCTGTCTGTCTGTCTGTCTGTCTCTCTCTCGCTCTTTCTCCTCTCCGTCTCTCTCATTCTCCCCTTCTCTTCGCCCCCCCCCCCCCTCTCTCTCTCTCTCTCTCTCTCTCTGTCTGTCTCTGTTTCTTTCTCTCACTCACTCACTCTCTCCCCGTCTCTCTCTCACTCACACTCTCTCTCTCTCTCCCCTGTCTCTCTCTCTCATGTTTCTCTCTGTCTCTCCCTCTCTTTCTCTTCTTCCCCCCCCCCCCCCTCTCTCTCTCTCTCTCTCTCTCTCTTTGTAACCAAACGTTTCATAAATAATAATCTTTATGAAGACCACTTAAACTCCTCTTCACATCAACATCATGAGAGCAACAGTGAATATGAATATGTCCTGTGTGTCCCATATTTGTTGTGAACAGAGAATTCTTTGAAACTTGCATGCGCCATAGAGATCCAAAAGCACGCTTTCTGTCCAACTTTGCTGATTTCCTCAGATTGAGTGTGAACCCCATACTTGTTATGAACGGAATTCTTTGCAACTTTCATGTGCCATAGAGGTCTGGAAGTGTGCTTTCTGTGCAACTTTGCTGATGCTTCCAGACTTATATCACAACGCGGCTCACAAATAAATCAATTTTTTTTTTTGCTGTCCCAACCTCTGCGTCACCTCAGAGGCAGTGCACCCACCCCGCTCATCCAC
>JADBJO010004043.1:180000-185000 GCA_016801955.1 Conus betulinus | reverse complement strand
ACACATTCCAGTAGGACAGGAAAAATATTTTCTCACTGGACAGATAAACACCCTAATCAGGGAAGGCCAAAGCATATCATAATGATTAAAGAAAACATATATTTATTGGGGCATTTATGTAATGTGTGTGTGTGTTGTGTGTGTGTGTGTGTGTGTGTGTGTGTGTGTGTGTGCGCGCGCGCGCGCGCGGTTTCGTGCTTGTGTGCATATGTGTTGTGTGAGTGCTTGCTTGTGTGTGCGTGCATGCGTACGTCCATGCGCGCGCGTTGTGTTTTATGTGTGTGCGTGTTTGTGTGCGTGCATGAATGCACGCGTGCCTGCGCGCGCGCGCGTGTGTATAAATATAAATATGGGCGCGCGCGCTCGCGCGTTGCTCACACGCGAACGACAGACTCCACATGACAGGCATGTCCAAACAACTCCTGACACCCGGTGAGGACAACGAGAGGACCATTCCCTGGGCACGCCAACAACTGGCAGTGACCGTGCAGAAAGACGATGAACTGGTCAGCAGCTCTCCCTACGCCATGTTCGACAGCCTCCACCCTGTCACCGACTTCAGCAACTACATCAACGGCGAGAGCATCGTGGATAAGGTCAGCGGCGCTCAAATTCCCCTGTTCTTGGGTTTAAAAAAAAAGACGTGTTAAAGGGTATTTGAAATGATTCTGCCAATTAATTTGGGCAAATGAATTACAGGACAAAACACGACGCGTTTCGACCTCTCAGGTCTTCTTCAGGCAAGACAAAACACAGAACACTCAGGACAAGGAAAATGATTTTGGCTGTTTCTTTATTTTTCGTTGTCCTGAGTGTTTAAAAGTCTTGCCTGAAGAAGACCTAAGAGTTCGAAACGCTTCATGTTTTGTCTTGTAATTCCTTTGTCCCTGTTAATCAGAGGAATGGTTTCAAATAGCGTTTAAAATTTGTTTCGCATTTCGCCTGCAGTCACCTCATCTTGGCAACTTCAAAAGACATGATTAGACCTGTCATCAGATAGGTGGCGAAGTGGTTAACGCCATTTTCGTTCAATGCAAAAGAATCACTGGTCTACGGTTCTAGTCCCCTGTTGATCACGTAGTGTTTTTTGTTGTTCTCTCTCTCTCTCTCTCCTCTCTCTCCTCTCTCTCTCCCTCTCTCTCTCTCTCCTCTCTCTCTCTCTCTCTCTCTCTCTCTCTCTCTCCCCCTCCCTTCCTCCCCCTCTTTTCCTCCTCCCTCCCCCTTTCTCTTCCTCTCTCTCTCTCTCTCTCTCTCTCTCTCTCTCTCTCTCTCTCTCTCCTCCCGCCGCCGACCTTCAATGGTGTCCTGAGTGCTTGCGTTTCCAAAGGGATGATCAATAGGGTGCCCTCTCTATTGAATGCAACCAGCAAAGCAGTTGAAAGAATCCACGGCAAGTGGAGGTGGGGGTGGGGGAGGGGGAGGGCGGAGGGAGCGGGGAACGCCTTTTAGCAAAATCTTGACGAAAGAATGCAGATACAGTATAGCAAACACTACCTGCAGTTTTAATCGTCATCCGCATTTAACAACTGTACCTTTGTGCAGCTTCACGCATGCCGTCAGTTTTCTCAGTGTCTGTCTGGTTTACAGTGGAGCTCACAATCACTAACACACACTTACGTGAACACGTCTTGTATATTGTAACGTAGTATCTCTCCGTTATTTGCAAAGCAAGGCGAATGCAAGCGTAAATCAACATAAATCTTAAAAAAAAAAAAGAAAAGTACTGTATCCGCCAAACATGAACAAACCAATCACAAGACAAAACACCACGCGTTTCAACCTCTTAGGTCTTCTTTCTTCTTCAGGCAAGACAAGCAACACTCAGGACACTGAAGAACGAGCAATCACTTATTTTCATGATTTCGGCGCAAGATGGACAATTTTTTATTTTATTTTATTTTATTTTATTTTTTGCTGTCCCAACCTCTGCGCCACCCCGGAGGCAGTGCACCCACGCCGCTCATTCCGACACCCCGTCCACAGCCACAGCCAGGTCGCCCCCCCCCCCCCCCCCCCCCCCCCCCCCCGGCACCTGCAATCCACAGGGAGCAGTCAATGTCAAGTCGTGAAGAGGCAACCCACCGGAATAGACACTGCACTGCTGCCGAGTCACTTCGGTGGTGTTTAGTGGCGCCTGTTCTGATATAACATACGCAGGACACCACCTACTAAGCCCCCCTACTGACGACATTAACTTGCTTAGTCGCGCGGAGCCGGCGTGAGTGAGCTCTCCCTCCGGAGGGCGCCACCACGTCCGTCCAACGACAACCCCCATGGACTCGCCGATACCGGTGACCCCCACGGAACCAAAACCAAGACCACAACGTGGAGAGGACATCGAAATTGAGGTCACCATGAGAGCAGGGCATGAAGGGCCACAGAATTGGAGACATTTTTTATGCTGATCGATGAGAATGATGATGATTAAGATGATGCTACGGATTTCCATTTCGGTCTGAGACTACATGACAGGGCTGTGCTCTACGCTTCCTTTCATAATATATCCCGGCGTCAACCAGGCCTGAGAGATACAGGCACCTGCGGTGTTGGTCAGGAAATTTGAGCAACACTCTCAGAAACGCATCCATTAAGTGGATGAAACTCGACTGTATGGTCCCAGTCTTCCCAACTGAGTCCGCAGCAAACTCAACTCTGGGTAGGAGGAGCCGGTCGGGGCAGAAAAACCCACATGACTCTGATGGGATTCGAACCCACGACCTCCTAGCCGGGAGTCCGCGACGCTAAACACTTCGCCACGGCGGCTGGTGTGATTGCCCGTTCTTCATTTTCTTCTTCCTTAGTGTTGTTTATCTTGCCTGAAGAAGACCTAAGAGGTCAAACGCGTCGTGTTTTGTCTTGTGATTCGTGTTCATCATGTTTAGCGGATACAGTATTTATTTGTTTTAAAGAGTAGTACACCTCTTAAAGCTCGTCGACTTGATCCGTTTCCTACCAAGACATTCTCGGCCACTGACTTCCAGATGTTCGTTTTTTTACAGGATCTGGTGTTGTGGGTCACCATGGGCACCCACCACATTCCCCACACCGAGGACATCCCCGTCACCCACACCGCCGGCGGCCATCTTGCGTTCTTCCTCCTCCCTTACAACTACTTCCCACAATGCCCCTCGATGTCATCACGTGACAACATCCGCGTGGAATACGTGACAGCCGATCGACCAGCTGACGGCCTGAGGGTGGACAGGAACGGTAACCTGGCCAACCAGATGTGCGGAGTGGTCCCCCTTGAACAGCTGGTGAAGGACCGACCGGATATGATTTCATCCAGACTCATAGAAACATTCACCCCTTAACTATAAGCAGTGCTGACCATAACGCTGATCAGCAAGGCTCCGATGAATTGAAGAAAAGGAGCATACTAGGAATAACTGAGAAATCAAAGGAAACATTTCTTTGGGTTCTTAGCGGTAAAAGAACACCACTGAATTGCAGGTGGTGGTATTTCCATTTGATGCTAAGAGACGACTGACACAGTCAAGTAGGTTCCACTGCAAAATTTGAATCCCTGGAGGAAGCTGATTCTCGATAGTCGATGCAATGGTTCTTTGATATGATGATCGTTTAACATCATGGACTTCGATGGTCGCGATATGATGCTAGTGCAGGGTTTATATGTATAATCTGATGTCATCGTTTTCCATTCTCCAGCCCGCCCCTCTTATCCCCCCCCCCCCCCCCCCTCCCCCCCCTCTCCCCCCCCCCCCCCCCCCCCCCCCCCCCCCCCCCCCCAGTCTTCGTGCAGTTATAGTTTTCAATGGTGAAAGAATTGTTAGCCTGCGTTTGTTTGTCTTTTCTTATCAACTATGTATTTGTTCAGCAAAACAAACATGTATTTCGTTGATAATGATGGACTCATATCTAATCGTAGTGACATATACACATAGGAGAAGAAGTTTTCAACTCACTGAGCCGAGAGAGAGAGAGAGAGAGAGAGAGAGAGAGAGAGGGGGGAGGGAGGGAGGGAGGAAGATGAAGCGTATCTGTCGAATCGACTGGTTTATGTATATTTCAAACGACGTTTAAACGATAGTGTCATCGATGTCAGCGACAGTGAAAACGCATTTTCCTTTTAATAAATCGTCGCCTCCATGTGATAAGACTATTTCAGCCCATTCACCACCACCACTTCTTGAGTACAGAACCCTGAAGAAAAGAACTGGAAAGAAAGACGAGAACTACAGGAAACGATCACCGCTGAATCTGGCGACATCTAATTGGATCTTATTATACTGAACATGACAAAACGTCTCGCAGCACTCAGGGACATCACTCACGCTATCTGTGTCAATCATCCAGCGCTTTGTGCAGAAGACTTCTTTTCATGTCTCGTGCCCACAAGTCTATCACTCCCTCCATTCGAACTTTTTTGATGGGATATTTCATACGTAGGTCTACAAGCGTAGATTCTCTCTCTCTATTCTTAGAGGGGTCTGTGGAGGAGAAGGAGGAGGAGGAGGAGAAGGAAAGGGGGAGGTAGGGGAGACAGAAAAAGAGAATGGGAAGAGGAAGAGGAGGATTCGAGAAAAGTACAGCTTATTTAATGAAACCCAAGAGTGTCTGTTTCTTGATTTAACGCTGCCTGATATTGACAAGTATTCCCATTCTCTTAGAATGCGAAAACATGGGTTGTATGTGAAACTAAATTACCACTAGGCTTTAAAATCAATTATTGTTTACTATTGGTCAGGTCTCCCTGCCAACCACCCGTCTCTGTATACATCTCTGTATCTGGTCGTTGTTTGTTCTGCGTGAGATTTTTTTTTTTTTCCTGCACGTTTTCATATGCTATCCAGTCTGTAATAAACAGCTACTTGCGTTCGTATATTTCGTCTTCTGTTGTCGGAGTGAGAGAGAGAGAGAGAGAGAGAGAGAGAGAGAGAGAGAGAGAGAGAGAGAGAGAGAGAGAGAAAGAGAGAGAGAGAGAGCGTGCGTGCGTGCGTGCGTGTGCGTGTGTGTGGAAGGAACCAGTGTTAACGTTC
>JADBJO010004043.1:160000-170000 GCA_016801955.1 Conus betulinus | reverse complement strand
GTGTTGTTGTTGTTGTTCTTGGTTTTCGTTGCTGTTGTTGTTGTTGATGCTACTGTCGCTGCTGCTGCTGCTTTTGATATCACTGCGCCTGCTGTTGATGTTGTTAACTGTATTTCAAAACCATGTTACCCAGATCTGTCCCGTTGTTTGTAATTGCTCTCTCTGTCTGTCTGTCTCTGTCTCTGTCTGTCTGTCTGTCTCTGTCTGTCTGTCTGTCTGTCTGTCTGTCTTTCTCTCTTCTCTCTCTCTCTCTCTCTCTCTCTCTCTCTCTCTCTCTCTCTCTCTCTCTCTCTCTCTCTCTCTCTCTCTCTCTCTCTCTCTCTCTCGATATCAAGAGGTATCGAGGTAGAGAACTCAGTAGATGGACAAGATTAGCAACAAGTCAACCATTTTTTTTTTTCATCATGTCGGTTATATTCTGCCTATACAGACTGCCATACAATACTTAGTTTTACATCATTAGTTACTATTATTGTCAAACCAAATGGATTCACACGTTCACACGTTTGCACGGAGGTAAGCCCACTCATCATGTTTACAGGTACACTTTTTTTCTGTCCAATCCTCTGCGCCACCACAGAGGCAGTGCACCCACGCCACTCATTCCGACACCCCGTCCACAGCCACAGCCCGGTCGGCCCCGCTGCAGCCCCGGCATTGGCACAGGGAGCAGTCAATGTCAAGTCGTCAAGAGGCAACCCACCGGAGGAGACACTGCGCTGCTGCTGAGTCACTTCGGTGGTGTTCAGTGGCGCCTGTTCTGATCTTACATACGCAGGACACCACCTACTAAGCCCCCTACTGACGACAAAAAATGCTTAACCACTTCGCCACGGCGGCTGGTTTACAGACACACTCTTGTGAATATCCATATTGAAAGTTTCAAAATCGGATACCTGAAGTGCAAGAATACTCGCGGACGGCAGGGTGGTACTGAACTGAAAGGAAATGGCGTCGCAAATTGTTGCAACGGATGGTGTCAACGCCAGACACTTCAAAGAGAAATTCTAATTACGTATATTTCTTCTGCCATTCTTTAGTTTTGTTTTGTTTTGTTTTTCCGTTGAAATGAATGGATTTGTTACTCAACGCCTGCCTACCTTGCGCTGAAGAGATCTAAGCTAAGTAACAAACTCGTTCATTTTCATTGTCCTATTTGTTTGTGTCTTGCGTGAAGAAGACTTAAGAGGTCGAAAACGCGTCGTGTTTTGTCTTGTGATTCGTTTGTCCACGTTTCTCTTCGGCGGTTCGCTAACATTTACTTAAGATTTGTTTAGAGGATTCGGTAAGGTAAGCGACTCTCGCGGAGTGCGGACGCGAGTTTAACGCTCTGTGCACGGACCGAATTTGGCTGAGCTGAGCGAGTTTTCCTCGACTTAGTTTGCTGCGATTACTTCAGTTGTTTGTTCTACTTCGATTCCGCTTTCGAACCCTCGGCAGCGAAGAATTACGATGGTCGACTTCTCGACAGTAAGCCCGGTCTTTCTGAAACCAAAAGGACATCCTGGACAGCGCGAACACTCGTTCGACCGTATTAGAAATATGTCTTGCTGCGGAGAGGACATCAGGCCAGGGCTCCATTTTGGGGGTCACAAGAAATACGAGGACTCTGGCGGATCTACGCTGCGACCAAGGAGGCACGAGCGGAACTTTTGGTAAAGGGCCTACGATTGAGAAACACATCATTACAGGTATCCAACACGAATCCTTTCATTCTACGTGGAGACTCAGGTGAGGAAAAAACCACGACTAAAGTATGGATAGATAATATCCCTATTTCTGTTGCCGAGTCAGAAATAGAACACGCCTTAACTAAGGTGGGGTGTGAGTTAAGGTCTGCGGTCAAAATGTGAGAGCAAGAGATAGTGACAACAAACTAACTAGATTCCTGACTGGTCGCAGATTTGTTTTTGTCACTGTTCTCCCCTCCCCACTGAACAAGACCCTTAAGATAAGCATTTTCACTGCAAAAATATACCACAGAGAACAAAAGGCAGTTCAGAAAACGCCCACATGTTCCCGGTGTTTGAAAACTAATCACCACGTTTCTGACTGTCCGAATGATGTGGTTTGCAGACAGCACAAAGAATCAGATCACAAGGGGGGGGGGGGGGGGGGGGGGGGGGGGGGGGGGCGGGGAGGGGGGGGGGGAACCCTCTTTGCAAACAAATGGAAAGAGAGAGCGTAAAACAGCACTCTCAACATCAGTCACCAAAAGCTTCGAACCCGGTGAGTAGTACCACAGCCTGTTTTGAAAAACTAACCGGGGCAAGTCTGTTGGCCACGAGGCTGAAAAAAAAATCGCCCGTCAGCTCGTCAAGCAACGCTGTTTTCGTCTTTGGAGCGGCCTCCTCGCACCAGATCCCGAGACTCCGAAGCGTGGCTGGTCGAGACAGCATCACAGCCCCAGAGACAGAGACAGAACGGAGAAACACCCTAGAAGGGAAGCCCTCGCGCTCGGCAAGTCCTGTACTTACAAAGGCCGACCATGCCGCAGAGCTGGTGCCTGCCTGTCAGAAACAGTAAGTAGGCTGTTTCATTCGGATATCTTTGGATAACGATCCAGCTTTCGTTCAACGGACAGTGAGAATGCCTTGTGATTACATATTACATGTTTGTATTTTGTGATCAAATAATATGCATGTTTAAGTGTTATTACCTTTTGTTATGGACAGAATTCGCATTATTTCACTAAATGCAAGAGGATTAAAAAAAAAAACTTTGAAAGAATACACTTCAGATTTTTCAAAAGTAATAAGTATGACGTAATCTGTCTGCAAGAAAGTCACATGATGACTAAAACTGAAATTGAATTATGGAAAAAAAATGGGGTGGTAAAATATTCTACAATGAAGGTACTAACAGAAGTAGAGGTGAGCTCATCTTGATCTCACGTTTCTTTCTGGGTGACGTTAAGTTAATCATGTCACAAGAAAGAATATTGGTTATTTCTGTATGTAATGAAAAGCAAAAAATCATAGTTGAAAATGTATATGCCCCAAATGAATCAAGAGATAAATTGTCATTTTCTCAAAATATGACTGAATTTATGTGTCTGATTTTGTAGACGATGATCTTGTAATCCTTGGAGATTTCAACTGCGTCCTAAATAACAAGCTGGATATCATTTCAGGCCATGCTCATAATACGTGTGAAGTCGAATCCTTAAAACAGACAGTAATGAACTTACATCTTGCCGATGCTTGGAGAATTTACCACCCGTTAGAGACAGATTTTACGTGGACTAGACATAACCCGTTCATAGCACGTCGATTAGATTACTGCTTGGTTAGTGAAAATTTACTGCCCTTATGTGTTTCCTGCGAACATGTAGTCAGCCCACACACTGATCACAAAGCAGTGGTATTAGAAATTAATGAGGATACCTTTATAAGAGGGCCGGGCTACTGGAAATTTAACAACAGTTATCTTAAAAATGACTTATTTATTAACGATATGAATGCACTATTGGATGCTTTCATATCAGAGTATGAGAATGAAGAAATAAATGACAAGGAAAAATGGGAGTTATGGAAAGTTGAAATTATAAAGTTTTGTGTTGAATTTGGAAAAACGTTGGCTTGTAAGAACAGGAACGAATCGCTGAAGCTACAACTCAGCCTCCAAGAACTAGAACAATCGTTAGCTAAAAACCCTCAAAATGAGAATCTCCAGACAGACTACTTCCAAGTAAAGCATAGATTAGAACTGATGGCTATGCATAATGCTAGAGGAGCACAAGTAAGATAAGATCAAGGATCAAATGGATTGAAGAAGGTGAAAAAATACAAAATATTTTTTTAAGCCTTGAAAAAGCAAGGAGCAAAAAACGAATTATAAATAGATTGAAAAACGAGTCAGGTGAAGTGATAACTGACCAAAAAGAAATCTTACGGGAACAGGTTTCCTTTTACGAATCAATATATACTCAAAAAACTGTTTCAAAAAATGTGAATCAAGACACTAATGACTTTATTCGCAATGAAAATGTACCACAATTGAAAGAAGATGAAGCTGCTCTGTGTGAAGGTATGATAACTTTACAGGAAACGTCAAGTGCTCTGAAAAACATGACAAATGGTTCAGCTCCAGGCAGCGACGGTCTGACAACTGAATTTTTGAAATTCTTCTGGAGAAAACTAGGTCCGCTTATTACTAATTCCTTCCTTGAATCTTACAGGAAAGGAGAATTATTCACGCAGAGACAAGGTATCATTACTTTACTTCATAGGGACAAAGACCTAGAAACAGAAAATTTAACTAATTGGAGACCTATAACGTTAACAAATACAGATTATAAAATTCTTGCTAAAGTACTGGCAAATAAATTAGGTAAAGTTGTAAACACTTGTTAACGAAGACCAAGTAGGATACATTAAGGGAAGAAATATTGCAACAGTTATAAGGTCCATTGATGATGTCATTAACTATCTGAATAAAAACAGGTAAAAAGCAGGTTATTTGTTGGCCTTAGACTACCCCAGGGCGTTTGATTCGATTTCTAAAGAATATATGTTATATGCGTTTGAAATATTTGAGTTTGGACCTAATTTTCAAAAATGGGTATCTGTTCTGACCTGTAACTCTCAAAGTTATCTCAAAGTTAAATCATGGCGGATGACTCTCTCAACTTTTGATGTCAGGTGTGGAATAAGATAAGGATGTCCCTTTTCTCCCCTTGCATTCATTCTCACGGTGGAAATATTGGCCATCAAGGTGAGAAACAGTTCAATAGAAGGAATCAAAATGCCATCTACTGACAGATAAAGAAATGTGTATATTGAAAATTAAACAGTATGCAGATGACACGACATTGTTCCTCAAGAGCAAGCAAGACGTGAACACTTCTTGTAATATTCTTAGTTCGTTTGGAATGATTTCTGGGCTAAAATTGAACTTTAAAAAAGACGAAAGCACTGAAATTAGGTAAGCAGATTGATGAACAAAATCTTCCATTCTCAACAGTCGATATAATTAAAATTCTGGGTATATATTCCAAACAGACAAAATGGCTATGCATGTTGAAGAAAAACTGGCAAGACAGAATCAACAAAATACAAGAACTAATACGAAACTGGAGCAAGAGGGATCTAAGCGTTCACGGTAAAATTGTTGTCATAGAAACGTTTATACTTTCACAGGTAGTATTTATTATGCAGTCTATAGGCGTACCGGAAGTGCTGTTGAACAAGTTAAATACATTGATATATAAATTCTTATGGCAAAGGAAATACAGTAATCGAAGAGCGTTTGAAAAGGTAAAAAGAACAACAATGGAAACTAGTTACAGTAAAGGTGGACTAAACATGGTCAATGTAAAAGAATACCAACAACTTATGTACTTACAATAGGCTGGCAAATTTATTTCAATCACCAAACGAAAATTGGAGTTTGATACCAACATGACATCTGAATCAACTTAAAAATAGTAATAAAATCTTCACAATTAACTGTACAGCAAAGAAAATGCAATTGTCTGATCTTCAAAATGATTTCTGGAAAGAAGTTATGACAACTTTCCTGATAATAAACATATTACACATATAGAGGAAGTAAATGGCACCAATCTTCAAAGCCAAATGTTATTTCACAACAATCTTATAAAATACAAAGCAAATGTCTTGTATTTCCAAAAATGGGTTGAAAATGGTATTGAACATATGAGAGACATAATTCACAAAATGAGCATCGACTACTAAATATCAATGAAATTGCATGTATTCTGGATCAACCTAAAGCAGCAGCACAACCCTAGAATATAACGCCCTCTACAACGCGATCCCTAAATCATGGATTAACTGGATAGAAAGTGATTCACTGCCTGAGGAAGAATCAGTTGCCAACTTTTGTGAGGCAAGCATTTTTAATTCAAAACTAAAAGAAATAAGAAAACTTCTGAGCACCAAATATGAAGACTCAATGTCAGAGCCACATGTGTGTGATTTCTGGCGAAGGAAATGTATTTTTTGCTTTAACGAAACTGTATGGGAGATGCCTAGAAAAGCAACTAAAGAAATTCATCTATGCGTGTTGCAATGGAAAATTAATCATATATATATCCAACCAATATCATTTTGCAAAAGATGAAAGTTACGGATACAAACAAATGTGATTATTGTGTAGACGAAATAGATTTTTGTAGAACATTTCTGTTATCGTTGCTCCTCATTGTATGCATTTTGGAAACGTATTGAAATTTTGATACGTAGTAGGATTGGAGTTGGTATTAACTTAAGTGAAACTAATCTTCTATTTGGAATTCAACGCGATGTGGTAAACCAACAGAAAATAGACGTGAAAAATCATGTTATTCTCATTGGTAAGAAGTGCATTAGTACTGCGGAAAAAAAATCCTTACCATCGCTTCAAATTATTTTTTTTTTATCTACAAATGCGTATGAGAAAACAATTGAGTGTGTTTACACAGTAACAATAAACGCTCATATGGATGACACGGACTCAGGAAATTGTGAATATCCTGTATGATGGAAATAACACAGAAAAAAAGTTATCTATGGTCAGACAATTGCAAAGAAAAGTTATGTATATGTATATATATATATATATATATATATATATATATATATATATATATATATATATATATATATACGCACATAAACGTGCAAGTTACATGTACGTCGAATGTTGGTGCTTTGATCGTGCATGGTAATGTAACATGAGAAGAGTTAAAGAATTCACAGCTCTCCCTCTCTCCCCCTCCCTTGCTCCCTCCCCCATTCTCTCTTTGTCGCTCTTTCTCCCCCCCCCCCCCCCCCCCGCCCCCCCCCCCCCCCTCTCTCTCTCTCTCTGTCTCTCGAGTAGCCCCTCTGTCTCCCATATACTTACATTTGAATGCCAATGAAATATCGCGTCTCGTGACCTCCACGACTTGCCCCAGAGTAGCATTATGTTCTCTGTCCGTCTGTCTGTCTGTCCCTCTGTCCGTCTCAGTTGCTCAGTCACAAACCTTAAGTGCCGAACACATGCGTAGGCGCATATATACACACAATATTTTATACCATTGGTATGGTATTTATTTGTTATGACAGCCGATTATTTTAGCTTAAAGAATTAGTTGTAACAAAATGATCTTACCTAACGCCAGTCCTTGTATAACCAAAGCTTCTTGTCCAAAATACTAAAACTCATCAGGGATGGGAGGTGGGGGGGAACTTAGCTGGGGAGATTGGGGGGGGGGGGGGGGGGGGGGGTCGACGGTGGGGGGTAGGGTGAGTGAGTGAGGAAAAAACCTACCTAACAAACCAACCTCTCATGCCTATTGCCGCGCTTCTTGGCTTTCCTCAAGCCTTCCTTGTGGACCCTTTCGTTTCGCTATAAGGTTGGCCTTATTGGGGACTAGCCAACTGGTGGGACGATTCGTAACAATTTCTACCTACAATTCTATGACGTCGCCTCTATCTGTCTCCCCCCCCCCCCTCTCTCTCTCTCTCTCTCTCTCTCTCTCTCTCTCTCTCTTTGGGAAAACTTGAAAGAAAAGAAAATTAATTAAGTAGTATTAAGCCTTTTGTTCATTTATATTGTTCTGTTTGCATAAGCAGCACATTATCAGTGTGAGAGCGCCAGTACACCACACATTAGAACACTAACAAGCCCAGACATTTTGTATCAAACGCTAAAACACTAAAAATCAGCAAGACTATGTCCATTTGTAAGAGAACATACAGACTATGCATGGTGTGGAAGGGATTGATGGAAGGAAAAAAAAAAAAAAAAAGGAAAAAAGAAAAGAAAGAAAAATAAGTTAGTATTGGAAATTGCCTATGTTTTTGTTTGTTTTTTTTTGTTTGTTTTGGTGGTGGTTGTTTTTTTTGGGCAGATGAAGAGGACAGTGTGAATCACCAAAAACTGAAGAGGTGGATTTCGGCAGTCGTCTCACTTTGCAACTAGATTTTTTTTTTTTAATTTGTAACCTTCTACACAGCATCTTGACAAAGTACTTTTACTGAAGGTATCCATGCTACGCATTTACACATGAATAATACGTCATGCTGAGAGGACAGGGGATCTCAGCTGATATGATTGATGGGTGGCACAGCAGGAGGTGACAACTCCCCCTTCCCCCCCCCCCCCCCCCCCCCCCCACACACACACACACACACACACACACACACACACACTCACTCTTTTTTCTTTCCTGAGCAAAAGGGCACAGCGTGACGCGAAATCATAAATTCAATGCCGGCGGTGTCTTTGCTGCTTTCTTGCTGTGTGTGTTCCTAATGCTGTTGTTGTGCCGATGTTGTTGTTGTTGTTGCTGTGCTGTCTCTTCGTCTCTCTCTCTGTCTGTCTGACTCTGTCTGTCTGTCTGTCTGTCTGACTCTCTCTCTCTCTCTCTCTCTCTCTCTCTCTCTCTCTCTCTCTCCTCCTTTCTGTGTCTCTCCCTCTGTGAGATACTGGTTCTTAAACAAATGTATACATCATAGATAATAAAATATACAGACATGCAAAGGAATTAATCTCATCACGACTGTATATTGACTGTTCCCTGCGGATTGCTGGTGCCCGGGGTGCGACCAGCCTGTCCGGGATGTGGCTATGGACGGGGGATCGGAATGAGCGGTGTGGGTGTACTGCCACAGAGACTGCGCAGAGAATGAGACAAACAAACAAAAAAAAAGATGCAGAATCCACTGACACCAACCCCTTCACGACTGGAACTACACAAAAGACTATGATTGAAGACCAACTGGACTTCCTTCGTGAAACGACATCTCTCCGCCGAGCGCAAGATGAAGATCGAGAGAGCGGATATGCTGTACGAAGACTCCGCTGAATCAACTGCAATCAGGCGAATCATCGCTAGGATTCAAACCACAGTGCCAGAGGGCATCCACGCTGATTATTCAGACGAGCAAATTGTACAGGCACCTTCATGCAAAATGTTAGAAGCTGAACTTGACACCCGCAGATAAAGAAAAGAGCAGAATCAGTAAGGAGATGAAGGAGCAAAAAGTACCAATAACAATGAACAACTCGGCTAAGCGCAGTCCAAAGAAAAGTGCTAGCTGGGATGGAACATGGAAAATGACAGCACCTTGGCTCCATTTCATGTTGCAATGTGGACATCAGTTGACCCTGCATGTCCAGTCTGCCGGGGTAAACAAACAGTGGAACGAGCCTTGAGTTCATGACTTCATGACAAAGCGCGCGTCACCAGAGGAAAATGCACGAGGATGCAAAATCTAGCGCCCTAAGGTGATAACGAATGGGCTGTTTCTACCGGAGAAACCCACCTCACCAGAAGCTCCAGAACGACGACGTTCTACATGTTAGGAGGATACTAATGATAGTCTGTGACAATTCGCACATTCAAAAGCGTACAAAGTGGGCTGTAGTGGGTATAACGAATGAGCAGTACTGTGCACCCAACCTTCCAGAATGGAAGCATGAACATTTTACAGTGAAAAGTGACACTACACCGAATGTAGTCACACACACACACACACACACACATACACACACACACACATGTACGAGTAGTCTCCGTCTGTCTGTCTCTGTCTGTCTGTCTGTCTCTCTCTCTCTCTCTCTCTCTCTCTCTCTCTCTCTCTCTCTCTCTCTCTCTCTCTCTCTCTCTCCATGTGTCGAGAGTCAAGAGTCAAATTAACGCTCCCCTCTCTCTCCCCTCTCTATTCCAAACTTAAAAAAAAACCTCTCAACGTGCTTTTGAAAGACAAAAATCATGACATATTTTCAAGCAACCCTCAAACGCTACATGACCCAAAACGTTCGTTCCGTTCGTTCTGTCGATCCACTCACCAAATTTGTGTCAATGGAAACGAAGCCCTTTAGGACAGATCCACCGCAATTACCCGTCCTTCAAGGCCGACAAGAACCGCGTGTTGGTCCCTCAGGCGTGACCGAAACGTTTGACAACACCCGTCACATTGCTCAATGACAAGTGGGGGGCGACGCTGAGGGCTGTCTCCAGGGGCAGCTTCACTGACAATGATCCCTTTCTCTGCTACCCTGGGTG
>JADBJO010004043.1:137500-145000 GCA_016801955.1 Conus betulinus | reverse complement strand
CGTATACATGTGGAGATTTTTAGCGTCGGGGATCATACGTTATTCCTTAACACGTCAGGCTCTGAAAGGCAATCAGGTCATAATGTGAGTTACTTCCCTTTGTCTACAAATGTGTCCGGAACAGACTGGGAAAAGTCTTCGTAGAACCACCATTTCCATCTTCATTCTGTTTGATGATCCGGGGTAGAATCTTGAAAAAGTATTCCTGTTTGACCATCCCTCTGCTTAAAGGATGCTGTCTATTGGAACTCCTCTGTTTAATGCTGCAGAAGTGCGAGCAGCCCGAGCGCTGTGAGCCGAGTACTTTGATATGTCTATTCCAGCCATAAGCAGCATATCTTTCATCCAACGAAAAGTGGTTTTTCTTTTCACAGGTGCAGAAGACTGCGCGCAACTGATAAAAAAGTGCTTTCCCAGTTCGTAAGTGGTCAGTCTCTTTTTCAAATACTAAATACTGCCGAGGGTGGTGAACCAGACACAATCTTTAGTTTTCAAAACAAGGTACGACTAAAGGCTTTAACTGGGTCCCTGGTTTGGTTGGTTTTATGAGAGAGCTTTATACAAGTACACATTTAGATTATGGACTTTCACATCGTCAACAGTAAGACCACCGAGAGTCTGTCCTCTCTGACCAGAGTAGTAAGCAAGTAGCATAAGTATTCTGAGTGTGAGTTTCAGAAAGCTGAGCTGTTCTACATCTGGCCACTGTGCTAACGTATCAATGACTGTGTCTACATCCCATGTGTCACAGTACTTTGGGAGTGATAGTCTACTGCTGAACACACCTTTGACAATTTTACAGACTATGGGAAGTTGACCTGTTGTTTCTGCGTTATCAGGACAAAGGTATGCTGAAACCGCACTCGTAGCTAGGTTAACTGTACTACAACTAGCACCTGCAGCATACAGTTCTGCCAACAACAAAAAAATGCCACACGCACAAAGTACAAGTAGTGATTTCATTCAGAGCAGAGCTCATTCAGCACTGCATTGTCCACAGACTGCACACCGTGGACTTTGGCCTGATGCTGAACATGGAAAGCAGTGACCGGGTCTGTGGGGCGTGGAAAAGGTGTGGTACTCTGGGTCCCTGTACGGGTCACTGGATGACCTGGCAGATAACTACGCCAACAACGCCACGATCAGCAAGACTCGCATGGACTATGTCCAGGACAGTCCAGACCTGACCAGCACACAGAGGCTGAGGGGAGACCCCATGCCCCGCACCCCTCAAAAGACCCCCGTGCAGGTTGGGGCAACAGAAATAGACCTTCAGGAACCTCCGTCTCTGTGTCTGTCTGTCTCTCTCTTTCTCTCTCTGTCTCTCTCTCTCTCTCTCTCTCGTTTCTCTCTGTTTCTCTCTCTGTCTGTCTCTGTTCGTGTGTCTCACTCTACATATACATTTTTTTCTCTCTGTCTCTGTCTGTCTGTCTGTCTGTCTCTCTTCCAACTCCCATTCTCTCTCTCTCTCTCTCTCTCTCTCTCTCTCTCTCTCTCTCTCTCTCTCTCTCTTCAACTTACTTCTATTCCTCCCCCTTTCTGTCCCCAAAGTCCCCTTCCACCCCTTGTCTCTTCTTTCTATTGCATTCATCACCGCCAATGCTGCAAACGTGTGGGTAATGTTGGTGTTTTCATCATTACGACGGATGCTGCGGAATCTTTCAGTTCGTGAACAAATGAAACTGATGTCAGTATTTGTGCAGATAGTACAGAATGGCAAACGCTACACCATCCATCGCTGATGCTGTGAAAAATAAACTGCTGATACAGTTGTTGTGGCAACAACTGCTGTTGCTGCCCCCCCCCCCTCTCTCTCTCTCTCTCTCTCTCTCTCTCACGTCATATACGAGATGCAACTGATTATGAATGGATCGGCAGATGGAACCTGACGGCAAACGCTACACCATCCATCACCGCCATGTCAGTTACCTGCACTGGGACTTTGACATCCGTCTGTCAGCCTTTACCGGGCCCCAGGTGTATGATGTCCGTTTCAAGAAGGATCGTATCGCCTATGAACTGGGAGTGTCTGAGATTGCTGTCTTCTACTCTGGTTACAATCCCATGCAGCAAGTCACCAACTTCGTGGACAGTGGGGCTCTGATTGGTGGGTCTTGAGACAGTGTTCGTTGTTCAGACAAACTTTAAGAGAGAGAGAGAGAGAGAGAGAGAGAGAGAGAGAGAGAGAGAGAGAGAGAGAGAGAGAGAGAAGGAGAGACAGACAGACAGACAGAGACAGAAAGACAGAGAGAGAGAGAGAGAGAGAAAAAGAGAGAAACACAGAGACAGAGAGAGACAGACACAGAGAGACAGACAGACAGACAGAGAGACAGACAGACAGGCAGACAGAGAGAGAAAGAGACAGAGAGAGACAGAGAAAGAGAGAGATGATGGGAAGAGAGAGAGAGGGACAGAGAAGAAGAGACAGACAGACAGAGACAGAAAGACGGGGGGGGGGGGGAGAGAGAGAGAGAGAGAGAGAGAGAGAGAGAGAGAGAGAGAAGAGAGACAGACAGAGACAGAGAGACAGAGAGAGAGACACAGGGACAAGGAGAGAGAGAGAGAGAGAGAGAGAGAGAGAGAGAGAGAGAGCACTCTCCGAACTGCACACAAATAAAAACCACATGTGTTGCGAAATACACACACTGATCCCCAAGGGAGCGAACTAAATATTTAATGTCTGTTGTGATCACAGTTATTGCCTTACAACTTGCGTTTCCTCGCTAGGGCTGTGAAATAGGGTGAAACATGGCGAAACCGCCGTCCATTCCGCAGTTTATCATCTTCTGTCTTATCCTCGGTAATTCGTGTTATCAACGTACGACCTAACATTCACGTCTCTTCCGATGTATCATTTATTCACCCTGCGTGAAAATATGGCACCACTAAGCACGTATCACTAAGATTAACAGCGAGGTTTTTGTTTGTTGTTTTTTGTTGCTTGTTTGTTAATCGATTTGCTCATTTACCTATGCATTTTTTTTTTGTCTATCTATTTATCTATTTACTTAATTATGCACCCATTAATTTACATATTTATGTATTTGCTCGACAGGAGATGTTCGTCACGGTCTGATTTTCACCTTTTTTTAACGAGAAACCAACATGTTTCATCCTACGCAATCAATACGCAGTTCAGAAGAATGAGGCAGTATTCATACTTTCCCGTTATCTGGTGGTTGGATGGGGCTCCATCTTCTAACCTTGATATTTGTTTTCTCTGAGAGAGAGAGAAAGAGAGAGAGAGAGAGAGAGAGAGAGAGAGAGAGAGAGAGAGAGAGAGAGAGAGAGAGAGAGAGAGAGAGAGATGGACAGGCAGACAGACAACAGAAAGAAATAGAAAGAGAGAAAGGGAGAGAGAGAAAGAGAGAGAGAGAGTGAAAGAGAGAGAGAGAGAGTGCGCGCGCGCTCGTGTGTGTGTGTGTGTGTGTGTGTGTGTGTGTGTGTGTGTGTGTGTGTGTGTGTGTGTGTGTGTGTGTGTATTATAATGTATATCTGTCTGTCTGTCTGCATGTCTCTCTCTCTCTCTCTCTCTCTCTCTCTCTCTCTCTCTCTCTCTCTCTCTCTCTCTCTCTCTCTCTCTATTGTCAGTGCAGAAACCAGTACAAAGATTTGCTACGGAATAATCTGAGCGAAAACGCCAGAGACTCCAAGCAATTCTGGAGAACTCTGAAGTCTTTGAAAAATAGTTCTGCTGTCCCGAACTCGGTATCGAAAACAGTCTGGTTTCAGCACTTTAAATGTGTTTTTAATGATGATCTCACTGTATCTGATCTAAGTTCTCCGGAATGTCAATTTGACGATGATTATTTGCAGGATACTGTCAGTAATGTTGATTTTCTTGACCAAGACATCACTGAACAAGAGGTTTTGGATTCTTTAAAGGCTTTGAAGAGAAACAAAGCAGCAGGACCTGATGGATTAATTGGAGAATTTTAAAGTATGCTACACCTACTATTATCATTTTTCTCAAAAGCTATTTCAATAAGCTATTTGATTCTGGAACTTTTCCGTCTTCGTGGTGTGAAGTAGTGATCCATCCTTTGTATAAGAAAGGAGATGTAAATTCCCCCGACAACTACAGGGGTATTTCTCTCCTAAACATTAGTGCAAAATTATACAGCTACATATTAAACAAACGATTGACAAAGTGGATTGAGGTAAATGGTGTAATAAACGATGCACAGGCTGGCTTTAGAAAGCATTATAGAACTACTGACCATATATTACACTTCTTTCTCTCGTCCAAAAGCAACTTTCTAACCACAGGAAACTGTACGTTGCTTTTATCGATTTCAAAAAAGCTTTTGACCTGATAGAGAGAAACAAAACTTTGGTCAGTCTTAAAGAAAAGGGGTGTAAAAAGGAAGGATGTTCAACGCAATTAAAAGTATGTACTCTGTTGCCAAGGCTAGGGTTAAGGTTGATGGAGATTTAACCGATTCTTTTATGTGTCCCCGGGTTTTAAAGCAAGGTGAAATATGCAGTCCGGTTTTGTTTTCACTCTTTATCAATGAACTTGCAGAAGAAATAATTAAGAACGGTAAACATGGCATCCCTTTATCTCCAGACTAATAGAATTGCTGATTCTACTGTTTGCTGACGACGTCGCACTGATGGCGTCCACAGTCGTTGGTCTCCAGACACAACTAAACATACTGAACAGAACAGCAAAGAAACTCGATTTAATAGTAAATTTGGAAAAGTCTAAAGTTATTGTCTTTAGAAATGGGGACATATTGCTTCAAAGGAAAAATGGTTTTACAATGGTGTACAACTAGAGATAGTAAATCAGTACAAATATTTAGGTGTTGTTTTCTCTACTGGTCTTACTTTTTCGCATTGTCTTGATGATTTGGCATCTAAGGCAAAACATCAGGCTATCAATGTGCTGAAACTATTGTGGAAATATCAAAGTTTGTCCCCAAAGTTATTCTTTAAAATTTTCGATTGTCAAATCCAACCAATCCTTACTTACGGCGCTGAAGTTTGGGGTTTAACTGCAAAGCATTCCGTCATTGAAAAAATTCACCTGTTTGCACTCAAAAGATTCTTGAATATATCTATAAAAACGCGCCTAATGCATTAGTTTATGGGGAAAAACTGGAAGGTTTCCACTTTACATAAACACGTATACTAAATGTATAAAATATTGGCTACATATTATTAATATGCCAGACTATCGTCTTCCAAAGAAAGCATACAGGATGTTATACGAGATGCATTGCCGTGGTAAAAAACAATGGGGCTTCATTAGTGTGTTCTACATTAAACCGCTATGGTTTCGGCTATGTTTGGACTAATCAAAGTGTGTATAATGTAAAAGCTTTCCTTAAAGAATTCAAGAATCGTCTCGTAGATTGTCATTTGCAGGAATGGCATAGATATATAGAATCAAACGAACGTTTTCTATTTTATTTTACTTTTAAACAGTTCTGGGGAATGCCGAATTATTTGTTTACTTTAAATAACGTAAGCGCTCGTAAAAATCTAATACGATTCAGACTTGGTGTGTCCTGTCTGAATACTCATAGACTACGGCATTCGGATGTCCCCTGTGAAGCACTATGTTGTCCCGTTTTGTCCGGGCGAGCTGGAGTCCGAGTATCATTTTCTATTAGTATGCCCTAAATATAAAGATCTCCGCGAGCATCACATACCTCCCAAATTTTATACGCGAGCGTCAGCCTTTAAGATGTCGCTACTACTACTCGCTAACGAAAAGCAGTCCAACAATGTGGCTGCATTTATTACAAGAGCTTTCGAAATGAGAAGTTAAAAGACAAATGTGACAAAAAAAAAAAAAAAATTCGCTAAAAATAAGTTTGTATTTGTCGTTTTTGCAACATTTTTTCTGTAGTCATATATTTGTCAAGTGTGTGTGTGTGTGTGTGTGTGTGTGTGTGTGTGTGTGTGTGTGTGTGTACCGTACACCTTTATAACTTGTGTATGAGAGAGCAACGAGCATAAATGCTATTTCATATAGCTAGGAGAGTTAGCACTGAAACATTGGTGAGAATGAACTGGACACATTTTGTATGATTTTGTGGGTCAGTGTTGATGCAACAAAGTATTTATTCAAGGCATGTTGCCAGATTGTGTTTACGTTGATTCATCAGGGTATTTATTTATTGATTTATTTAAGTTTTTTTTTTTCTTCCCCTCCCTCTGTTCTATTGACACGGGCATGTGGCCCAGCTCAATTAAAGTATTTGTCATCTGTGTCCCGATCAACACCCTCTCCACCTCCTTCACGAGTCACCCCCACCTCTCCAGAAACCAACGCAGACAACAGCGAGACCCTGGTTAAACAGCTGACTGACCCATGGACTGACGTTGATATCATGGAGAGTCAGTCCTCGGTAAACTTGGCTGTTAAATCTGAAGAGACCAACTGTCTTAGTTCAGCCTTGCATGGTGTAGTGAGGTCAGATCAACAAAACTGTTCCATGGAATCTGAAACACCCAAATCACATGTCAGACTGACACGAAGTAAAGCAAAATCCAGACAACAGCAAGTTACAGAATGTTTCCCACGTGTTGGAACTGGTTCTTCGCGGACTGATGTCAATGTAGAATCCAATACCTAGGGACTTGGCCCTGCCCGTGTCATGACAACTGGGGTTGATTTGTGTCCCAACAATGTTAAAACCTTAAATGGCCGATCCATTGCTTTTCTCTCGTATGATATCGAAGGCTTACGCACTGTTTACCAATCTGATGTAAGATTACTTTTTTCAAAGTATGATGTCGTTCTTCTCACAGAAACATTCGCAGCTGATTTTCCAACATGTCTTTCCACCTTTTTTGGTGTTTTTGTGTCACCTGGACTGAAATTGTCAGATTGTGCGCGGTCTCGCGCTTGTCTGGTGGCGTTGCCCTTATGGTTAAAAAAACATATTCTAACCTTATTACACGTATTCCAATAGAATCTGATAACTGCATGTCTTGAAACTTTCTAAAGAATTCACAGGCTTACATACTGATATTATACTTATAGGCATGTACATTCCCCCCCATGTCATAGTCCTTATTACAGAGAAATAGACATTGATAATGGTATTTATTTGCTTGAAAACTGTATCCTTGATATTTATGAACAGCATGGTGAACTCCCTCTCATTCTTACAGGCGATTTTAATGCAAGGACTGGCAACTCTAACTGCAAAGAGTTCTCCCTTCCTGACACCGATTTGTGGATAGATGATGATACAACCTGGATGGTCAGTTTTTTAGAAAGTCTAAAGATGAAATAACTAATGATTTTGGCCGTTACCTACTTAAATTATGTGAGCAGTTTTCGTTGTTGATTTTGAATGGCCTTTTATCATTAGATAAATGTGGTGATTATACATATATATCATATAATGGATCTAGCGTTATTGATTACTTTTTGATGTCAAGATGCATTTTTGAGAGCATGCTCGAAACTTGCAAGTTCTACATGTAATAGATTCTAAACATTTACCTTTAGAACTACTATTTAGTTCTGGAAAAGAT
>JADBJO010004043.1:107500-132500 GCA_016801955.1 Conus betulinus | reverse complement strand
CTCTCTGGCGTTCTTCTCCTTGCCCTGTCATGTTGTTGTCCCTCAGTTTATATAGGGATGGATACAAAGGATTTCCCTTTGGGCCATGCCTTCAACATGTTGCCTCTCCACCATCTTGTTCACAAGTACACTGAATTCCCCTTTTGCTACATTCTTACACCCATCAGCATTTACACATCCCTACGTAACTGCTTAGGAAACAGCCACTTCGCACGAAATGGACATTGAAAATTCCCACCGACTCTGGGAGCCACTTTAAAACAGTAATTATCCCACAGAAAGCTACACCAACAACGTCCACACACATTCAACTAGCCTGACAAAGCATCAACAAAGTGCCCCACTGCAATACCACCTGAAGGAGCCCAGACTCCTGTTCTTCGAGGTCTGTTTACAAAGCAACTTCAGCTGACTAAGTATTTAGCGCCACTCGATGCTCTGGGGTCCTAGTGATTAAATTTTCCTCCCTTTCGCTATCGGGAAGGTTCAAACTCGGGAGGGTCCTCATTACCTTAGGTGCCATCTATCACGTGACAATTAATTACCTGACCACTTCAACCTCCTTGACAAAGTTTGACCGTATGCGCTGTTGCTACTGCTAATCGGCCTATTACCTATTTCTCCACCACGCACGGCATTCTTTTGCTCTAAAGCGCTTAAGGCCCTTTGTGAGAGGCTTCGCTCCCTTGACACGCAGCAATAACAATAATAACAATAACAACAATCTTCTCTATCAAATATACTTTACATGCAAGAAACCGAGCCTCAGGTAGGAATGAAGTAATGGATACCCAATGTGTGAGCGTGTGTGTGATCATAGATATCTCTCAGTGCAATCCACCCATTTTCGTTGCAAGCCAGAGACTACAGAATATAGAGAACAACATGTCATGCGTGGTGAACCTTGCATATCAGGTAACATATATATATATATATATATATATATATATATATATATATATATATATATATATATCGCTGAAAAATTAGTAGTGGTGGGAAAACAAGTGCAGACTTACAATTCCTTCATCATTACATCAACGACTTGGTAAAGATTTTTTTTTTTAAATGAGGAGGGCATATGAGAACCATTGAAATCCATCTTGAAGACAGACCCATTCATATTGCCTGCTTTAAGGCATGTCGTCTGCTGGACTGGATTCACCAGGGAGGCACAGTTGGCTGGGTCTGTGCTCCCTTGGCATGAAACAGTAACATACCACAGTGTATGATTCTGTGGTATTCTCACCACCAAGGATTCAAAAATGAAATCCAACAGCACCCAAAAGCAGTCAACGAAGTGAAGAAAAAATAAAACGAAAGGAATGCCTGGTAAGGAAATATGTGGCTGAAAGAAAAACTAAAATCATTATATAAACAGCAAAGTGTAGAGTAGAGAATAATCTTTGAGCCTATTGGTTGATGATCCATTTAAGGATTCAAGGGAGATCAAAAGGGTGTCCAACAGTCAGAGTGGTCAGCTCCGCTGTTCAAATGACCTAAGAATTTCCAGCACCTCAGAATTGCGCAGAACTGCCCTCACTTGGATCTCCTAAGAGACGCAATCTCCTCCCTACTGACCAAACAATTTCATACTGAATACATTAGCGGTCGGGAAAAAAACAAGTGCAGGCTAACAAGTCCTCCCAGCCCCGTAAAGTCATGTCATGTCATCACTGTGGGGCTGCTTCGTTCAGGGGTTCAAGGTAAACTACAGTTTACTCTGTTACAAGCCCGCTGTCAGTACTTCTGTGGCTGACATTGCTTAAAAGTATTTAACAAAAAGGCTTACTTTCTGGGTGTCCATTTTTGTTCATTATTTACGGTTAATTCATTCATTTATATAAACAAAAACACATTTCCAAAATAATAGATTTCAGTCCATTAGTTTATATCATTAAAAGACTTAGTGTTTTTAGGTAGTGATAATGTTTTTCTTCTTCTTCTTCTTCTCTTTAAATTTGTTTTTGTTTTGTTTGTTCTTGTTATGTTTATCTAATTCACAAAATTTTCCAAACTATGTGAGACACAAGAGTTGATTGTGTGTGCGTGCGTGCGTGAGTGCGTGTGTTTGTGTGTGCGTGCATGTCTCTATGTGTGTGTGCGCATGCGTGTGTGCCTGTGTGTATGTGTGCGTGCGTGCGTGCGAGCCTGCGTGTGTGTTTGCGTACGTGCGTGCGTGTGTGTTTTAACAGAGTGGGGCCATACAATGTCGGGCTATCTCTACGGGGTACATCATGTCATCGCACTACAGCCCCGGGGAAGACCCATATGGGTTCCGCCTGAATGACAACACGATTGGCGACATCCACCACCACCACATGTTTCACATGAAGGCCGACCTGGACGTTGCTGGAACGTCCAATCGGTACGAGACCCTGGACATCAGCGAGGAAAAGATTCCACTCGAACAGGTAAGAGACCTCCCCTACATGCGGACACAGAGCTACGGTTGAGCGGTTTTCAGTTCCAATGCTAGATGAACAATTTGCAAACAGTCTCTCTCTCTCTCTCTCTCTCTCTCTCTCTCTCTCTCTCTCTCTTTCGCGTATGGTTCTCAGTTCCAATGCTATGTGAACAATTTGCAATCTCTCTCTCTCTCTCTCTCTCTCTCTGGTATGGTGCTCAGTTCATCTCCAATGCTATATGAACAAATTTGCGTCACTCTGTCTGTCTATCTGTCTGTCTGTCTGTCTCTCTCTTTCTCTCTGTATGGTTCTCAGTTCCAACGCTGTATGATCTCTCTCTCTCTCTCTCTCTCTCTCTTGTATGGTTCTCAGTTCCAAGCCTATATGATCTCTCTCTCTCTCTCTCTCTCTCTATCGTTCTCAGTTCCAAGGCTATATGATCTCTCTCACTCCCTCTCTCTCTCTCTCTCTCTCTCTTTCTCTCTCTCTCGTATGGTTCTCGGCTCCAATGCTATATGAACAATTACACACTCTCTCTCTCTCTCTCTCTCTCTCTCTCTCTCTCTCTCTCTCTCTCTAATTCTTCATTTTACAAGAGAAAAATACATTGTCTAGAGAAAGTTTTGTCTGCATTTTATAGCATAATCGTAAACGGCATAGATGTAAATTCGTCCAGAAATTAAAGGGTTGAAATATAAAAACAAATGGATCACAGAAGCCAGAGATCAGGAATAAAAAAAATATAAGAATACACAATTACATTTAACAAATCTTTCGTTCCAAACATCGAACTTCAGATGTTCGTCCATTGATAAAACAACACGACAAACTTAGTTTCAAAGTGATGCGACTGCAGGCAGAAACTGAAACATTTTTAAAGGAATTTGAAACAAATCTGCCAGATAACAAGGACAAACAAACTACAAGACAAATCACGACGCGTTTCGACCTCTTAAGTCTTCTACAAGCTAGTCAAACAACGTTCAGGACGATCAAAACAAGACAAACACTTAAACAAAACAAAAACACAGAAAAACTTCAGTTTGAGGTCAGTTCCTACTCAAAGAAGACGCGTAACTTGGCATTGCAGGATCTGATCACTGTACCTCTTCTCTGCGCCAGTACGGGACACCGGAATCATTTTGCGATTGCTTTTTCCTACAGTTCCAGAAATGTCATAACCCCAGCCAGATCCGAACTGTTTCACTCACATTTGAAGAAAAAAAAGTGCCCATTGCTTTTTATTTTCGTCTGGCATTGCATACACAATGAAATCATGTCTAGCAACAAAGTCTTCCGTGTGGTGACATGTTTCTGTGTGACAGCTGTGAGAATAAAACGTATGGTAAATAATACGTGAGCGTGATAAACGTTTGTGTGAGGAAGGGGGATATGAGAAAACACAGCCCATGTGAGCGGTGAAGTAAAGCGAGTGGCCCCGTGATTTGAGCATGGAGGGAGCCGACCATACCTGCGAAGATGCCAGACTTGTTTTCTTGCTGTCCCAACCTCTGCGCCACCTCAGACCTCAGATGCAGTGCACCCACGCCGCTCATACTGACACCCCGTCCACAGCCACAGCCCGGTCGGCCCCGCCGCAACCCCGGCACCGGCAATCCACAGGGAGCAGTCAATGTCAAGTCGTCAAGAGGCAACCCACCAGAGGAGACACTGCACTGCTGCCGAGTCACTTCGGTGGTGTTCAGTGGCACCTGTTCGGATCAAACATACGCAGGACACCACCTACTAAGCCCCCTACTGACGACAATAATTGCTTAGTCACGGAGCTGGCGTGAGTAAGCTCTTCCTCCGGAGGGCTCCACAACGTCCCGTCCAACGAAGCCCCTATGGATTCGCCGATACCGGTGACCCCGATGGAACTAAACCAAGGCCACAGACGTGGAGAAGATATCGAAACTGAGGTCACCATGAGAGCAGGGCATGAAGGGCCACAGAATCTGAGACATTTTTTATGCTGATCGATGAGAGAATGAGGATGATTAAGAGATGATGCCATGGATTTCCATTTCGGTCTGAGACTACATGACAGGGCTGTACTCTACGCTTCCTTTCATAATATATCCCGGCGTCAACCAGGCCCGAGAGATACAGGCACCTGTGGTGCTGGTCAGGAAATTTGAGCAACACTCTCAGAAACGCATCCATTAAGTGGATGAAACTCGACTGTGTAGTCCCAGTCTTCCCAACTGAGTCCGCAGCAAACTCAACTCTGGGGTAGCAGCCGGTCGGGGCAGAAAAACCCACATGACTGATGGGATTCGAACCCACAACCTCCCAGCCGGGAGTCCGCGACGCTAACCACTTCGCCACGGCGGCTGGTAAGATGCCAGACTTTGAATAGCAATGATGATGATGATGATGATGATGATAATAATAATAATAATAATAATAATAATAATAATAACAATGACGATGATAATTATTATGATAAAAATTGATGATGATGATGATGATGATGATGCTATCAATATAATAATAATAATAATAATAATAATAACAAACAACAACAATTATGAAGATGATGATGATGATGATGATGATGATGATGATGATAACTATAACAATAATGATGATAACAATGATGATGATGATGATGATGATGATGACTATAACAATAATGATGATAATAATAATGATGATGATAATAACGATGTCGACGACGACGATGATGATGATGATGATGATGATGATGATGATGATGATAACAACAATAGCAACAACAACAACAACAACAACGATGATGATGCGACTTGTACAGTTACCCGGAACCAAATACAGGCAAATCAAGTACCAACGTCACCTGCAAAATACCGAAGACGACGCCGTGTATCACTACAAGTTTGACACGCCCAGGTACCACATCGTTCACAACGAGCAGAACCAGACCAAGTATGGAGTGCCCAGGCCTTCAGGTTAGCCCTCGCTCTTTCTTGTTTTTAAACCTTCCTTTCCTTTCCAGTGGTTTACTCCCCCTTCGTTCATTCCCTTTGCCTTATACACACCCACACCCACACGCACACTGGTCCAGCCGCAGCTCAAGAATGGGCAGTCACTAGAAAGCCATCCAGAGCAGGCTACCATGAGACTATGTAATAAGAGGTGAAACGCCAAGCCTTTTTATGTGGTTTCCAATGGTGCTTGTCCTGACACTACAAACGCGTTTACTAGGCTCCACGACTGACGACAATCTTGCGTAGTCGCAGAGCAAGCCAAAGACAGCGTGCACATGTAGAGAGCTCTGCCACTTTCAACTTCGGACTAGTGCCCATGGAAAAGCCGACATGAGAAGATTTCAACACGAATTCCACCAGAACATTAACGTTGGGAAGGAACTGGGAACTACAGGGATTACAGGCAGGGCGTGTTAGTAATCGAAGTCCTTCGAATGAGATTGTATTAAACCGAGGTTCCGTGTGGTGAACGCACGCATAACATCTTGCACTCTCTCTCTCTCTCTCTCTCTCTCTCTCTCTCTCTCTCTCTCTCTCTCTCTCTCTCTCTCTCACTCTCTGTATGCGTGTGTGTCTGTGCGTGTGTGTCTGTGTGTGTGTGTGTGTGTGTGTGTGTGTGTGTGTGTGTGTGTGTGTGTGTGTGTGTGTGTGTGTGCGTGCGTGTGTGTGTGATACAGAATCCACATGGCGTCCATGTCCCCACAACTGTTGACCACGGGTAAGAACAACGAGAAGTCCATTCCCTGGGCACGGCAACAACTGGCAGTGACCGTGCAGAAAGACGATGAACTGGTCAGCAGCTCTCCCTACGCCATGTTCGACAGCCTCAACCCCGTCACCGACTTCAGCAACTACATCAACGGCGAGCATCGTGGATAAGGTTAAATCATACTTTGTGCTGATTTTGTCCGTTTTGTTCTTAAATTTCAGAAGTAATCAAAACTGAAAACGTAGTGCGTGCGCGCGCGCGTGCACACACACACACACACACACACACACACACACACACACACACACACACACACACACACACAGATAGAAAGGGGAGAAAGACAGAGAGAGGTCCATGTGTATATAGACAGACAGACAGACAGACAGACAGACAGTCAGACACATAGATAGATAGACAGACAGACAGACAGACAGACATGTAGAAAGAAAAGAGAGAGAGAGAGAGAGAGAGAGAGAGAGAGAGAGAGAGAGAGAGAGAGAGAGAGAGAGAGAGAGAGAGAGAGAGAGAGAGAGAGAGAGAGAGAGAGAGAGAAACAGACAGCAGTCTGACAGACACAGACAGAGACAGACAAAACAAATGGCGAGAAAGAGATCACCACTTACTTGCCTCCTCTTTCATCACAGCAACACGCCTTAAGTCATTCCAGCTTCAGTATACAATAAAAAACCCGCATCTGCGTGTCCGGCAGGACCTGGTCTTCTGGGTCACCATGGGTGTTCATCACATCCCCCACACCGAGGACATCCCCGTCACCCCCACCCCAGGCGGCCATCTGCTTTCTTCATCCTGCCCTACAACTACTTCCCAGAATGCCCCTCTGTGTCGTCACGTGACAACGTGCGGGTGGAGTACGTCACCCCCGGCCAGCCGGCCGACGGCCTGAAGGTGGAGAGGAACGGGAACAAGGCGACCGAGGCGTGTGGGGCGGTCACCCTGGAACAGCTGGTGAAGGATCGGCCTGATGACTTCCTGCAGACCTACAGAGAATTCAAACTTTTGTAAGAACATGCCGTCCCCTGCTCATGCTTGTGAACTGGGCCCATGGCTTGTTTTCGTATGTTCTTTCGACTAGTTAGGTCTTGCCAAGAAGGCTGCGTTTTCATTCAGTGTCTTTTTCTGTTTGTTTGTTTGTCTCATTGCTTGTGTGTCAGCAGGATTACGCCAAAAAAAAAAAAATGCTGAGACAGTTTTAGCAAATATGGTTGGAAAAAAAATGAAGGTCACTAAAATTCTGTGTGGATCCGGATTGAAGGACCGATCCGGTATTTTAGTGATCCCACGAATCATTTTCTTTGAAATCGCTGGTGCATAGTGCGTGTACGCGCTTGCGTGTATGCGTGCGTGCGTGTGTGCGTGCGTGCGTGCGTGCTTGCGTGTGTGAAACCGAATCTGAGGCTTGGAAAGAACGAACGATGTTGTTTTCTTGTAATCCAATCGCTGGCATTCCTCGGTGCAGGGGATTATTTGAATGTTTGCTACCTCTCGCTTTGGATATCCATCGCGATAATATGTGCGTCTGCACACATGTGCTGATTTTCTATAAAGTTTAAATCGCACTTTAATACGATTATCTCCAGTTGAGAATGATGAAAATAGTGGTCCTCTGTCTGTCTGTTTGTCTACTTGTGACTCTCTTTCAATCTGTGTGTGTGCGTGTGCGTGTGTATGTGTGTGTGTGTGTGTGTGTGTGTGTGTGTGTGTGTGTGTGTGTGTGTGTGTGTGTGTGTGTGTGTTCATAACCCTTCAAATGACACTGCGAAAAAAATCCGGCATTTTCAACAAATTGGAGGATTGTGACGCTGCGTCGAAACTATCACCTGTTACAACGCATTGGTTTTGGATGTCACGATGCAAACACATTGCCAAATCTGAAATATCGGTAAGTGGATCCTATGACGCTTGGCAAACATCACTGTCGTTTTTGGAGAAACGGCTTGGTGTCAGATCATAAAAAGATTTTTTTTTTAATCTTTCTGCTGAAAGTGCAGATTGTCCAGTGTATGTGTGCGTATATGCATATGATCTGACTTGTTATATTCAACTTGATGTGGTTCACGCCGGTGCGAACGCATTCGGTGTAGAGCAAATATCACACCAGAACAGGTTTCTGCACAATTTTCTCCTAAGGCCAATGTTTAAATGTGTCTAGATCCTAGAAAAATAGCCGAAACAAGAAGCATCATCATATCCCAAATAATGAACGAACAGACACAACGTAATATTCAGTGGTGTCTTATATTCATATTCCCTTCTGCTTTCAGTTATGACCTCTGGTTCTCATTCATATCATCAGGAGGGTGTTTTCTTACCATTTGGATATAGTTAGATACCATATATATATATATATATATATATATATATATATATATATATATATGATTGACCAATAAATTCCGAGGATAAGTAACCGAGCACCATTCCAGCAACTTACAGAGCAGCTTGGTGTTGCAAAGACTGCAAGAAATATTCAATTATAGAACGAAACTTGCTGTTATGTCTTAGAGTGAAGAAATAAGGGGAGATAAGCATTCATACCTGCAGTGGCAGTTTTGCCTAACTAACAGCATGTGCTTGAGAGGAGCAAGCACATACTGTTAGTTAGTATGTTGTTAGTCAAGCACATACTGTTAGGTAGGCAGAACTGCCACTGCAGATATGAACGCTTATCTCCCCTTATTTTTCACTCTAAGACATAAGAGCAAGTTTTGTTTTATAATTAAATATATATACATGCATATATATATATATATATATATATATATATATATATATATATATATATACATGCATGCATATACATATACACAATAAAACAATAAATTCCAAGGATAAGTACCGAGCACCATTCCAACAACTTACAGAGCAGCTTGGTGTTGCAATGACTGCAAGAAATATTGAGTTATAGACAAAGCTTGCTCTTATGTTTCAGGTTTTAGAAATGGGGGGGGGGGGGGGGGGGGGGGTGATAAGCCTTCATATCTGCAGTGGTAGATGATTCAGCCTAACGGACAGTATGTGCTTAAATGGGTGAATGAGGAATAATAAATGCTTCTCAAAATGAACCTTCAGCAAGCTTATAATCTCCGAAGCGGGAGACCATCTCCAATGGAGAGGAAGCTCACTAACATATAACTCCTGGTCAGATACCGATATTTCGAAACCTGATTGTTTCTCCTCAGTGACCGCGGAAAGTGGTAATTTGACTCCTCTGCCTTTTCGGTTTTAAGAAGAATGCTATACCAGAAAAAGGCTGGTGTGCAATACCGTAGTATGTTTGTTGAGTTTTCAAAAAACCCCCACCAAAGGTGCCACCTAAGAAGCAAAGGAAAATCATGAAAGAGCAAAACAAGGTACATTTTCTTGTCAAAAGTAGAAAATATGAAAAGATAACTTATTAAGACACAAGTGCTGAGGGCCAGTTCTTGGAATGAATCTGCAAGGGACTAAATTACAATAAAACAATAAATTCCAAGGATAAGTACCGAGCACCATTCCAGCAACTTACAGAGCAGCTTGGTGTTGCAATGACTGCAAGAAATTGAGTTATAAACAAAGCTTGCTCTTATGTCTCAGATTTTAGAAATGGGGTTGGGGGGGGGGGGGGGGTGATAAGCCTTCATATCTGCAGTGGCAGATGATTCTGCCTAACTGACAGTATGTGCTTAAATCGGTAAATTATTCCCCATTCACCCATTTAAGCACATACTGTCAGTTAGGCAGAATCATCTACCACTGCAGATATGAAGGCTTATCAACTCCCCCCCCCCACCCCCCACCCCCCCCCGCCCCCCTATTTCTAAAATCTGAGACATAAGAGCAAGCTTTGTTTATAACTCAATATATATATATATATATATATATATATATATATATGTATGTATATGTATATATATCAAGGTAGATACAAACTTGTGATCAAACTGGACAAAGGGACCCGAACAGCTCAGATCAGTTTGTCACCCATCCTCTAAGAAACTATGTGCATCCAGATTCGTAGTCCAGCATGAGGACGACAAGTCGCAACAAACTCATATTCCGCACAGACAGATGGATAATCTGAGTACATTGCTACTTCTTTCACTGGGTTTGGTGCTGTAATCTCAGACTTTAATAATCAAGCACTAACGACGTTTCCTTTACGGTATAATAGTCGGTGCCCAAATGACCAGTCACAATACCACCATTAGGCCTACTCATCACATTAAAATTCTATGGACAGAAGATAGGAACTGTGTAGAGAGCTGCACACTCACCAGAGATTGATCAACAGCAGTGAGGGGCCAAAAGGGATATCTTTTCAGGGGCAGCACCAACATCCGCACAGTCCAGAGTGAAAGCTAAACAGTAAAACACAAACATCTTCATTACAATTTAGGCTCTTTCGTGCCCCCATTTCATACACTTATGAAAGACATAGACCCTGAAAACGTATCTGGAAAAAATGGAAATCATACAGCAGAGGCATTACTGTAAACTACTAAAGATCAGAAGGACTTATCTCATCACCAATAAGCAAGTGTTTCACACCGTAAAACAGCCTTTCAGCCTGCAAGACAATCTGTTGGCATCAGTTTAAGAACAGAGAACTCCGTTGGTCTAAAAAAAAATTTTAATGTAATTAATAGCGAACCGCAAAAAAAAAAAAAAAAAAAAAAAAAAAAAAAAACACCTAGACAAACGAATCACAAGACAAAACCCGACGCGATTCGACCTCTTAGGTCTTCTTCAGGCAAGGTACAAACACTTAGGACAATGAAAACGAATGAGCAATCACTTATCTTCATTCACTTCAGCGCAAGATTCATCGCCCCATGTTTGTCTGTCTACGTTTTCTTGGCGGTTCGCTATAATCGCATTTAAAAATTGTGTAGATTTCCCGCCTGCCGTCGCCTCACTTTGCAGCTAGATCCGTTGGTTCGGTCAAGAATCAAGAAAGAACATCTGTGCTAGAGTGTGCCATGTGAGTTCTTTTCAAAAAGAGTGATGTAGAGAGAACGAGAGAAAACATGATGGACTCACAATATTGCAGTATTGACTGCAACACACCCGGACACATGTCCAGGCTTTGACAAAAAGAAGTGACAGAGCTGGGAAAATATTGTCAACAATGTGGCATCCCACCGACTCTAAACTGAATTAAGGGAGATAACGAAAGTACCGGATTACTCTGTGTGCAGAACAAAGTCTTTTCAAGAGAAATAAAAGAATACTTTGACATATGAGATAAGTGCATTTTTGTAAGCAACAATACTAATTCTTTCAGCCAAAAGCACGATTTGACACTTCTGACAGGGGACAAAATACCTGTGCGTGTGTGTGTGTGTGCGCGCATGCGTGCAGCGGGGGGAGGGGGGGGGGGGGCGTACGTGTATGGATGTGTATTTTTCAAATAACACTCGACATAAATCCAGCATTTTCAACAAATTAGAGGTTTGTGACATTTTGCGTCGTAACTGTACCTGTTACAACGCGTTGTTTTTTTGAATGTCACAACACACAAATAATGCCAAAGCAGACAAATCTGTGAGTGGACTCTATCAAGTCCGGCAAACATCACGGCGGTTTTTAGAAGGCCAGCTTGATGTCAGATCATGAAATTATTAAAAATCTTTCTGCAGAAAGTGTAGATCGTTGAGTGTATACGTGTGTGTATGCATATGAACTGACTTGTTATGTTGAACTTGGTTTGGTTCCAGTCTGCTCAAACACATTCGGTATAAAGCAAATATCAGGACAAGTCTTTGCACAATTTGCCCCTGAAACCAATTTTCTGAATGTGTTTAGATCCCAGAAAAAAAAGGCTGAAACAAAAAGCCATCAATATCACCAAATAATGAATGAACAGATACAACACACAATATTCAGTAATATTATCTTGTTTCAAATTCTATTCTGCTTTCAATTATAACCTCTGGTTCTCATTCTTTTCACCAGGAGAGTGTTTCTCTTACCACTCGGAAACAGTTTGTTTCCTGGTATATTAAAGTATGTAAAAATGTGTGATTAAACTAGACAATGAGACTCGAACAGCTCAGATCAGTTTGTCTACCAATGTCTAAGAAACTACGTGCATCCAGGTTTGTAGTCTAGCATGAAAACATAAGTCGCAACAAACTCATGTTCCACACAGACAGAGGCGTAATTTGAGTACACTGGTACTTTATTCATCGGTTTTGGTGTTGTGATCTCAGACATTTACAACTTAGCAGTAACGATGTTTCCTTCACTGTTTGGTTGTCGGTGTTGAGGTGACCAGTCAAAATACCACCATTACTCTTCACATTAATATCTATGGACAGAAGATAGGAACTGTGTAGAGAGCTGCATACTCACCAGAGACTGATCAATAGCAGTGAGGGGCCAAAAGGGATATCTTTTCAGGGGCAGCACCAACATCGGCTCAGTTCAGACTGAAGCCTAAGCGGAAAAACACAAACACCTTAATAAAAAAAAAAAATGAGGCTCTTCTGCCCCCCCCCCCCCCCCCCCCCCCCCCCTCCCCCTCCCATTTCATGCATTCACGAATGACATGGACTCTTACGTCGCATCTGGAAAGAATGGAAATCATAGAAGTGAGGTATTACTGTAAACTATTAAGGTCAGAAGTACTTATCTGATCACCAATAAACAATTGTTCCAAACCATAAAAAAGCCTTTCAGACTACAAGAATCTCTGTTGACATCAGTTAAGAAGCGAAAACTACGTTCGTCTGGCAAAGAGGCAAGATGCAACACATGTGCTAAAGAAAAACGTGTGAGTACTTTCGCCGGAAGGGGAATTTTCGAACGGCGAAAGACACTGGACAGAAGCCTTAACGGCGAAAACACACTGGACAGAATCCTTAACGGCGAAAACACTGGACAGAAGCCTTAAGGGCGAAAACACACTGGACAGAAGCCTTAACAGAGCCAAAATCTCTATACTCCTTCCTCAGCTTTTATTTCATAATGAATTATTCTTTGCGCACATGTTCTCGTAAACATGAGAAATGGGCATGAAAGGAGAAAAATGTTCAGCAGACATCATCAAGGTCATCACTTCTGGAATTCCTGAAGGGTAGACATTTCCCAAACTTGCTGAACAGCGGAAATAAAATATGACACGAAAACCAGACGTCCGCAGTACATAAAACGCAAGACGTTACACACAGCTGCTTATCCCCAAAAGAAAGAAGCGAAAAGGAAATGGCATAGAAACAGTAAATGTTGTCGCCATAATCCACAATTCCGCACAAGTCTCGAAAAGTAAGTGGCTCAAAAATTTAACTGGAGACGGAGGCGCGAGGACAAATAGTGATCGTCTGCATGATGTGTTGGACTAGTAGATGCAAAAGTATATCTATAATGACTGCTATGATTTCCGGATACACGGGCACTCCTTTGTAGGTTGCCGGCAAGAGAGAAGTGGTAAGTCGTGAGAGGTTCAACAATCGGCACGATACCACAATACTGTGACTCTCACGGACGCTTGTGTAAGAGAAACGGAACCATTACACCAGATTCTGGGGGGAAAAAAGAGAGTAAAACTCGACACCAGCGAAGTATGGAGAGGGATGAATCCAGATACGAAATTCGCAAGAGTATAAGTCTCTAGCCAGAGAAAATTCTGGACTAGGAGCCAAATCATCATCATCATCATCATCATCATCACATTCGTCAGCGTAATACCATTCTCGTCTTGCTTGACAGATTCCCGTTCAGTTGCATATACACCGTACATACCTTGATACAAATGGTCAGAGAGTGACCAGTCGTCCCTGCTTGTAAAACCCGGGGGGGGGGGGGGGGGTCATCTTTTCCACACCTGACTCCCACCCCCACCCCCCTGAGTTGCCCCTATCTGATTGCTCTTCAAGCAGTGCTTTGCCAAAGGCGGTAGACTCAACCGATGGCGCAGAGTGCACTAACAGGGGGGGGTGGGGGGGGGGGTGCAGTGGCCTGTCTACACTGGACCCGGTACTGTAGGCTGGACGATGAAACAGGAAGCATCGACCGCTGCCCTGTCCATAACTAGCTGACCGTCAAGACGTTCAAGATGAAAGCCAAACACTGTGAGCGTAGTTCAACTCTCGCACGAGCTGCACGGAAGGAACGGAGAAATGCTGGTGGAGATGACGCATGTTTTATGTGTGTCGAGGTGAAGCTTTCAGACTCGACGAGCAGACTCGTGCGCACGTGCGTGCGTGCGTGTGTGTGTGTGTGACGAGCAGCTGGAAAATAAGTTACTGTGTTATCCTTCTAAGCGCTTTACAATGCACACTTTCTCTTACAGTAAGGGCTGCTGCCTATCTGGGTGGAGCCGACTGAAGAACTGCCTGCCGGCGCTTCATCATTAAAGTCGTGTCCCGTGACATTCAGTCAGTATCATGTGCACACTTTTCTTCCATCATTCTCACATTGTGTGCAAACAGTACAAGATTGTCTCTTCTTCTTCTGATTCTTCTTCTCCTCTTCGAGAAGAGGAAAAAGAAGAAGAAGAAGATTCAGTCTTGTGTCGTTTGCATACAGGCCACTCCTTTTACACCCATTCTTATCTTTTAAAAGGTGAGGAAGCTCTCTGGTATTTTCTATGTTGTGTACCACACACAACGTTGGTTTTTTTTTTTTTTTTTTTTTTTTTTTTTTTAGCATGTTGGAACTAGCATGAAATGAAACATAAACACTTTACAGCAGGCTCCATGAAAACCTTATTCAGGGATGTCCCACCTGATGATTGTGATCTTTGAATTTCTGAAAGAGATCAACATTTTTCATCTGATCTAAGCTTTTACGGGGGAAAGATTTCAACAAAATTTCCGATGTGTTTTTAGAAAAGGGTATTTTAATGTGTTGTGTGGATTTTTGTAAATGACTTGACAGTTGTCTTCAACGTGGTGACAGTCCTGATATGGCCGCTTACGGTCGGCTCGGCTATGAGTAGTGTTATCTCTTATCTCTTCTCTTCCTCCTCCTCCTTCTCCCCGTCCTCCTCCTCCCTCCTTCTTCTCTCTCTTCTTGGACGTTATGCATAGGATTTCCATCAGGCAAAAATGCAATTGTATTGAAAAAGCTGCTGACAGCCCCGTGGATGACAAAAAAGATGTTCATATATTTAACATTTTCGAAAATGTATATTGTCTGATACTTATGTGTATTTTCATGTACATTTGAAAATTCACCTGTACTTGCAAAGTACTTGACGATGCAAATTCTAGTCATCATGACTGAAAATCGAAAATGCTAGGCATTTTCTGTTTGAAACCCAGCTGAAGGCAAACGCACCATTGCATCAATGTAAAGGTTAGATACAAAATCTGCATTTGGAAATCGGTGAGGCAGGAATGGTACCAAGTCACAATCACCGCACATAAACCCTCATGTAAATCAGGATTTCTTTGTGCACTTCAACACGCCATACCTCTTCATGTAACACAGTAAAAATATAATATCACACAATAATTTCCAGGTACATTTCTCTTCTTATGAACGTAGTACAATAAGCAATACACAGAAGTAGAACATTTTCTTATTTGTTTCTCTAAATCAATGAAGTCGTCCTTGTCGGAGGAGATATTTTTTCAGTTTAAGTTATACAGAAAACAGTGTAACTCCCCATCTCCTACCTGGTACTCCTGCAAATTTATTGGCGAGTTTGTTTTTTTTTTCTTCCCACATACGTTATGTGTTTCTTATTATATGCCATACAGTTCCTCGGTTGGTGAAATTGCTCCTGAACTAGTTAAATCATCTTTATCTAGCAACCGGCGTTGGCATAATTATCTGTTGAGTTTTCCCCAGATAAAACAGCCGTCACTTGCTTTTGGTGCTGCAACACACCACAAGTGCAACCCCAACTGAAGCAGAGCGCCTCCGGAATTATGTTCATGTAGCCTACAGCCTTTTAATGGTCATAAAAACTAATTGCTGCCAAGACTTTGAGATGGAGGTGACCGTTGGTGAGACATGTAGGCTTTGGTCCCTGAAGAACATTGGCCATCTGGCAAAAAGTGTCTGCACGAGTGTTTGACACAGGAGTCTGTTACCGCTATTCTACAGAACAGACGCCACAAGATCCCGTACCCCTTTTTTTTTTCATTTCACCCATCTCCAAATTTCCCAACTTCTCTCTACCTTACCTCCCTCCAGCACCCTCTTTCTTCCTCCCCCCCCCCCCCCCCCCCAATCCACCCCTCTTCCCTCTCTCCTCCCGCTTCTCCCCTCCTCCACCCCCCCCCCCCCCCCCTCCTCTCTCTCTCTCTCTCTCTCTCTCTCTCTCTCTCCTGTCAAACCAATAGCGTGAAACTTCATTGCTGCCAATTGCGTCGATTTTAAAGTCTCGTATGGTCTAGGATTTCAAAGAGAGGGGCGAAAACCGGTTTGGTATCACCGTGCTCACTGCGCATAGCGTAGAGAGAAGGTCCGACCCTCACACCAGTCCGTCCGGTTGGTACAGAAGGCGAGGACGTGGTGTTGGGGGCGACTACTGAGCGAGGACGCCAACGGGTAAGTCAGAGATGTAGAGGTTGGGTGGAATTGCAAGTAGCAGCGCGACGTTGGACACTTGAATGACAATATTCGATGTAGGACATTTTCTTTTTTCTTTCTTTGTTTTGGCTGGGTTGCACAGGTGAAGGTTTATATCAATGAATCGAGTAATTAAACTGATAAGTTAGTGAACGCACGCACTCGCACATGCACGCACGCACGCACTCACGCACATGCGCGCCTACACACACACACACACACACACACACACACACACACACATAATACACGCAAGCACGCACCAACGCACACACGCGCGCGCGCACGCGCGCGCGCGCGCGCACACACACACACACACACACACACACACACACACACACTCACACACACGCAAGCACGCACGCACACACACGCACACGCACGCACGCACGCATGCACGCGCGCGCGCGCGCGCGCGCGCACACACACACACACACACACACACACACACACACACACACACACATACACACGCACACATTCACATATGTAGGTTACACACCCACACTCACACACACACACACACACACACACACACACACACACACACACACACACACACACACACACACACACGTACGTTACGGTTTGGGATAGGCCCTGGGGAATTACAATGTTTTCTTGTTGGATTAGTCATATCCTATCTGTGGTTCCGAGTTGAATCTTCGAGGTATTGTTTTTGTTTCATTTTCCTGATTAAACTTGTGAGAATGTGAATAGCTTCAGATGAAGAAGGAGGGACACCACGGTCAAAAACATTGGGTGTATCTCGCAGCTTCCTTTGTATAAAAATCAGCTAAGTCATTGCCATGTAGACTGGAGTGCCCTGAACACATGGCAAAGTTATATCGGTACCCCGCGTTATTAACTGATGAATAAGAAAAACATCTCACATACGATGTCTGAGCGGCTTGATTTCGATTGATAATGTAGAGCCATAAGCGCTGATCTAGACTCCAAAAAGTATTTTATTACTTAAAACAGGGCATGCCAAAAATGAAATCCATTGCTTTCAAAATGGCAATTAACTCTGCTGTAAATAATAGTGCATCCTTTTGTAGTATGGAATTTCTTTCTAATAGTAAGCGCTGGTGTTACAAAAGAAGCCCCAACATCGGAACTATCTAAACTAGAACCATCCGTGAAAAAGTGTGGATAGGAATCGTATTTACTATATACCAGGTCTTCGGTAAAGGATGATGGTAACAGAGGAAGAACTTTCTTTTTTAACAAATTTTTAATGTAATTGACATGAACCGCAAAAAAAAAAACAAAAAAAAAAAAAAAAAAAAAAAAAAAAAAAACGTAGGCAAACGAAATCACAAGACAAAACACGACGCGTTCTGACATCTAAGGTCTTCTTCTCAGGCAAGATACAAAACACTCAGGACAACGAAAATGAACGAGCAGTCACTTCTCTTCATTCTCTTCTGCGCAAGATGGGCGTTTTTTATTCAGATCTCCGTAGGTGTAGACGATTTCAGACTGCTTTGACAACCAAGAAGGATGTGAACATCCTGGAAAAGCGGCGACTACCATCAAGAGACATGTTATATTTTCTGAAACAGTGGGGAAACATGATCACCTAAGGACATGTACACCGCTTTGTTACGGATCTCTTTTGAAACATAGGTACTTCCATCCAGATCAGTCATGACTGAATATGGGACTTTTCTTGCTCTCTCTGCAAAATCACAGGTGAAACTTAACCTGTTCGATTCAGGGGTGACGCACCAGCCTCCTTGTAGTCAAATCACTTGAAACTCATCGAGGAAGTCCTGATGTAATTTTAAAGGCTAATGAGTCAGTACAGGTTAGCCTATGTAAATCTGTTTTTTAAAGCCACAGAAACGCTTCTTGGCCGTACGTCAGAATTGAACGAATTAGCCCTGAAGCAACACGAACAAGATTAGATCCTCAGTTGATCAACGGTATGCCAGGAAGTACACGTAAGAATGTATAATTTCCCTAGCCTTCTCTGCAAGGTAACTGCTGTGTTTACTCCAAAAACAAGTAAATAGTGGAAGATAACACCGAGAAACTTAACTTTTTTGCTCGGGTATGTCAAACTATTATCAATCCTTGGCCTCTCTGCCTTCACACGCACTAGTTTTTTTTTTTTTTTTTTTTTTTTTTCTGCAAAGACAACAAAAACAGTATTGTGATCACAAAGTCTAGTGATCTGAAATTTTGCAGATAGTTCTGTTGTACATTTTCTACTTCGCACCCCATTCTTGAGAGGCAATGGCCTTTATGAATAAATATCATTAATTCTCTCTCTCTCTCTCTCTCTCTCTCTCTCTCTCTCTCTCTCTCTCTCTCTCTCTCTCTCTCTCTCATTTCTAGGGCTGGCGGCCTAAAGAAATAGCGATTGTTCACTGTTCTCTCTCTCTCTCTCTCTCTCTCTCTCTCTCTCTCTCTCTCTCTCTCTCTCCCTCGACCAGATTTGACAGAATTATAAGTTATCGATTTGTTGATGTAAAACATTTCACGTGTGCCACTCCTCAGGAGAGAGAGAGCGAGAGAGAGAGAGAGAGAGAGAGAGAGGGGGGGGGGGCGCAGTGTGAACATCAGTGTGTTGTTCTGCAGCTGCATTGACGTGCTTGAGAGTTGAACACCAAATCATTCTTTACTCGTAAATCGCTCATACCAGATGTTCATTTCCAAATAGATGTAAAAAGAAGTCAAATGGAGAAAGTGCATAAAACGTGACCGGGGTGGAAGATTTAGGTTTTATGAGGGGAGGGGGGGGGGGGGGAGGCAGGGAGAAATGGGAAGGAAAGAAAAGGAGAATACGGGGTGGAGATGAGAGAGGAACAGGGGAGAGAGGTGTGTGGATTGGAGCTGGACGGAAACCTGAGAAGTTGCCCAGAGAACGGCGACCGGAGCAGGCAAGGGGATGGATGAGGGGAGAGAAAGCGAGGGGGGGGGGGGGGGGGGGGGGGAGAGGGGGAAGGTAGAGACGTGGGGAGGGGATGGGGAGGGGGAGGAGAAAACGAGGGGGTGGGATGGGGGTGTTGATGTGAGGTGGGAGAAAGGCTGCCATAGCAGGGGTTTTGGAGAGCGCGAGCGAGCGAGCGGCAAACACAATAGCAGATTTTATGTCTGATTGTGGTAGCTCTTTTGCGCTTCTTTTATGGGAGGGACCATAGAACCATAAATCCACTGAATCAGATGTGGTTTTAAAGACCACGTCTGTGACTATCAGAAATACGCACATCTTTCCTCTCCCACACACCCTTCGCTTTCCAAATGCATCCGCAGGGGTAGGGTATGTAGCCGGCCGTTTTGTCCGACCCGGCCGTTTTGTCCGACCCGCCGTTTTGTCCGACCCGGCCGTTTTGTCTGACTTTCAATTTTTTTGTCGGACAAAACGGCCTGGTTGGACACAAACGGCCAGCTCTAAGTAAGCGGCCGTTTTGTCCGATATTTCACTGGCAAAGAAGTATAAATTCGTTGCGTTCTGGGTTTTTTTTTTTTTTTTTGTTGTTTTTTTTTTTCCTGTCTGTCTACCCCCAAGAAAAGAAATCACGTGGAAAAAAAAAAACATTCGGCCGTCATGCCCCCAGGTGGCCAATTTGGCGTTTTAAGCTGACTATTGCCGTCAGGGTCCATGACTATCGAGTGGGTCTTATTCTCGTGATTTCTTTACTTGGCTGCAGGAGAGAGAGAGAGAGAGAGAGAGAGAGAGAGAGAGAGAGAGAGAGAGACAGACAGACAGACAGACAGACAGACAGACAGACAGACACAGAGAGAGACAGGTGGCACATCACGATACATTTGAGGTGGCTGTGTCAAACCGTTGCGGTCTCGGGACAAACATTGACGCACCCTCAGTTTTGAGAGTCTGACGTTGTCTGTGACCTTTACCTTAACCTTAATTGCTTTGACATGTTTGGAAAGCAATAAAAACAACCTTCAACTTCATACCACGTTTCAGCTTCCTATGTCGACCGCTGCCCGAGATATGGCTGAAAATAGATTTTTCGGTTTGAGGGTCACACGTCAAGGTCATAACCTTGACCTCAAAAATTTGGAAAAAAGGTGTATTTAAGTCACCCTCTCCTGTTTTCTTGCTTCTTTGTGTATTTGTAGTGTTGTAGTCTTTTTTCAGTGTAGATAGGGCTGTCTTTCATCTACCTTTTGAGCTAAAAATTGTTCTTGAATGTTAATTCAAATCTTCGATTTATTTGACATAACACCCGCCCCCACCTAGGCACAGTAATAACAAACGCATCGCCCAGGACTGCAACGCCGCATGGCAGATATGTTCTTTGCCCGTTCCACCCCCCCCCCCCCCCCCCCCAGCCTTCCTTTACCCTCATATCTTATCCACACCTTTCTCTCTGTCTCTCTCCACACCGAGTAGCTGACATGCACTGACATTCATTCAAATAATTGTCTGTCTTTCACACTGCTACATCACTACTGAAAGTACTTTCCTTTCCTTTCCTCACTTTTGGACACACACACACACACACACACACGCACGCACGCACGCGCGTACGCACGCACGCACGCACGCACACACACACACACACACACATACATACATACATACATACATACATACATACATACATACATACATACATACATACGTGCACAGTGCATGCACACACACACACACACACACACACACACACACACACACACACACACACACACACACACACACACACACACTGAGTAGTAGACACACACTGACATTCATAAGTCGCATTAAGTTAAAGATTCTCTCTCTCTCTCTCTCTCTCTCTCTCTCTCTCTCTCTCTCTCTCTCTCTCTCTCTCTCTCTGTCTAATCTCTCTCACTCTTTCTCTGTCTCTGTCTCTGTCTCTCTCTCTCTCTCTCTCTCTCTCTCTCTCACTCTCACTCTTCTCTCTCTCTCTCTCTCTCTCTGTCTCTCTGTCTCTGTCTGTCTGTCTGTCTGTCTCTCTCTCTCTCTCTCACACACACACACACACACACACACACAGACACACACACACACACACACACACACACACACACACACACACACACACACACACACACACACATCTTGTTCGAATCTCTTGCCATTCATGTGGCACACCACCACACAAAGTTTGACGCGACTCCGACCTTTTGATCGGAGATATCCTTGGGACAGACAGAAAAAAAGGTCATGACCTTGACCTTGAATATTGTTGTTCGAATCTCTGGACATTCATGTGGTACACCACCACACAAAATTTGAAGAGACCACGACCTTGATCGGTTTACAATATTTGGATGCACCATAAGCCAGATCACCTCCATGCTAGTTTCAATCTCCCATGTTTTCCAATGCTCGAGATATGGCTAAAAATATGTTTTCAGTTTTCAAAGTCATTCGCCAAGGTCATGACTTTGACCTTAAAATATTTGTTTGGAATATCCTCCAACTAAGGTGTCGCAACATCACATAAAATTTGAATTGCTTCTGTCTTCCCGTATATGATTGCAACAAAAATTTCCCTACCTCAAATCTTTATGTTCCAGCTATCTCCTCGACCTTGACCTTGACCGTGATTGGCTACAAAGGTCGTACGTCAAGGTCATGACCTTCTTGTTTGGATCTCTTGCCATTCTCTGTGCCACCACCACACACAAAAGTTTGACGCGACTCCGACTTTCTGTTCGGAAGATATCCTTGACAGACAGACAAAAAAAAAAACAAAAAAAAAAACACCAGAACGCGACGAATTTATACTTCTTTGCCAGTGGAACTGGGCAAAGAACAATTAAAAAATATATCGGACAAAACGGCCGCTTTACTTACCGCTTACTTAGAGCCGGCCGTTTTGTCCAGCCAGGCCGTTTTGTTTGACAAAAGATTGAAAGTCGGAAAAAAAACAGCCGGGGTTTAGCCGTTTTGTCCGAGGTTGGACAAAACGGCCGGGTCGGACAAAACGGCCAGCTTACAGGGTGTCTGTGGTGGAACGTATTGTCGTGCACCGAAAAACAAAGGAAGGAAGAAATATGGAAGTGTCATATGGGGAAGAAGCGGGAGGGGGGTGGGTGGGGGAGGGGAGAGAGTGGTTGGCAGGGTAGGGGAAACGACCGGGGGCTGGGTGGGTGGGTGTGTGTGTGTGTGTGTGGGGGGGGGGGGGGGGGGGGGTGTACCATTGTGACCCACTTACGCTCTCGGCCTCTCCTGACCCAAAATATACCGCAGTGATCCGAGGTGCATTCAAGCACAAAAAAAGGACACCTGGAACAACTTCATCTGAGTTTTCAAATGTGAAACAAAGCAAACAAATATACAAATGAGTAAATGGAGAAATGAATAAACAATAAATAAATGGGCAAATGATAATAATGAATACTCCTATAGCGCCTATTCTCGGCTAGAGACCCCAGCTCAAAGCGCTTTACAATCCGCACTCGTTTGCACAACGGGCTGCCTACCTGGGTAGTGCCGACTGAAGAGCTGCCAGCTGGTGCTTCATTCAGTCGTTTCCCATGTCATCCAGTCAGTATCGTTCAATATTGTTCACTCAATTTTCCTTACTTCCTTCATTCTTCTCACGCAGGGTACATGCTATGTGTAACATGTCATCCATACCAACGGTCAAACTGGCTTACTCTTCCGAAAGTTGGTGATGGGATTTCACGTGTGTGCAAGATGTTATGCGTGCGTTCACATACGGAACCTCAGTTTGTAGTCTCATTCAAATGCACGACATAAATAAACAAATGAATAGATGCATGTATACCTACATACATACATATATACATGCATACATACATAGAGAGAACGAGAGAGATAATGTTGCTCATAGCCCAGCCGACCGCGAAGGGCCATATCAGGGCTGTCACCGCGTTGAAGTCAACTCACAAAGTCATTATAACAAAACAAAAACAAAACAAGAAAAAAAAAAAAAAAAAATCACACAACGTTTTGAAATACACCTTCTAAATCACACCGGAATTTCGTTAAAAAAAAAAATTTTCTCCCGTAAAATCGTAGACAGACGTACAGACATACGTGCATACATGCATACATACATACATACATACATACATACATAAATGCACACACACACACACACACACACACATGCATACATACATACACATATACATATATAGATACACACATACATGCGTACATGCACCCATACATCCATGCACACATAAAAGGACCGCTTATTATCATGTCGAGTGGATACAGATTTGGCATCGCTAAATATATTTCACACACAGCAGAAGGCATTTTACAGTCCTGACCTGGATGTGGCCCGGCCCCTTCGAGTGTAGAAAGACAAGGTCGGAAAAGCTTGTGTGGGGAGGAGGGGGTGTGGAGGGGGAGGGGGGGGGGGGGGGGGGGCGATTCTTCACCCAGAAGAACTTTCAGCTGTCAAGTCCTTCGTAGCGTTTGTTCCTTACTCAACAGCAAAATGACATTTACTGGCTAATTTAGGATCAGAACATGCGAGAAAGAGACCGCCGTTTCCGGCGGACGGCTGACCTTGCTGCTGCACACTGAAGAGATTCTGCAGCTGTGCCGGGTCTCCGCTGGTGAGATGCCACATGGTGATCGACTTTCTTGATCGGTCCATGTGATGAACTGTCAGTGCTGTAGCAGTAACAGGATGAACCTGAATGCGAATGTGGATGGGAAAGGCGAAGTGAACGGTTTAAGGTGTAAACCCAGTGTGTGTGTGTGTGTGTGTGTGTGTGTGTGTGTGTGTGTGCACGCGTGCTGTGGGAATAAGGTGCTAGCGGAAATGGGAGCGGAAGGGAGGGAAGGAGTGGCTAGTCGCTAGAGATGAGCAGCAAAAAAAAAAAAATCCGCCGGGGGAAGTTTTCACGTGGTAGTCCAATTGTTGTGGGAGAAGACGATGACCTGATCGATTTAGTGCTCTCAGGCGAACTGACCCTACGATACCATACAACTATGCTCCACAAATATCATCCTCCCTGGCATTACCTTGCCTCTTTCCTTCCCCCCCCCCCCCCCATTCCCCCCCCCCCCCCCCCCCCCCCCCCCCCCCCCCCCCCCCCCCCCCCCCCCCCCCCCCCCCCCCCCATCTCCCCCGCCTTATTTGCCTTCCCAAAAGATTTAGAAGGTCTTCACCCAAGTCAGAAAAAAGCGGGAATCGCTTTTTTTTTTTTAAATAAAAGAATTTTAAGCCAAAAGTAACCCCGAAACAAAATCGACTTTGTGTTGTAGTTAAAACCATTTTATTCATTCTTTACGTCTTCATACGAGGACATTTTTTTTTCTTCGTATCGCTTTTCCTCTGTATGAATTGAATGGAAATCTTGAATGTCGTTAGCAGCATTCGTTTAGAGTTATGTGCCATGCATGTATTTATTGCATCATGGGAGCAAGAGTTACCCTACTTGTTTGTTATTCCCTGCATGACGTACAA